>JADBJO010025239.1:2500-5000 GCA_016801955.1 Conus betulinus
TTCCTTGTAGAATGGTCTTTTTTTTTTTTTTTTTTTTTTTTGCAAGTCCTGTCGATCTAGCTACTTGCCCATACCATCTTATTTTCCTCCTTTTTCACTGTGGACAACAGGTCTTCGTATGATCCGATGGCTTGCCTTACTCTGGCCTGGACCTCCAAGTTGGTAATGTGGTCTTTGCATGTGATGCCAAGGACTTTGCGGAAGCATCTCACGTCTGATGTCTAAATCCTTCCCTCAAGTTCAGCTGTCACGAGTCCACGTCTCACAGGCATAGAGAAATATGGCGATGACCAGGGAGCGCATCAGTCTGATCTTGAAATCAACGGTGATGTTTCTCTTTCATTCCATGAAAACGTCAGAATCATGTCCTAGTAGGTTTAAAGAAATGCTGTTTGGAAGACGCTGTCCAGAGGGAAAACTCTCATGCCCGCTGACCCAGCGAGCATGTGGTAATGTTCGTTAAAAGAAGGATCAGTCGTTGTTTGGTATTCTTCTGCGAATGTTGAATCAGAATAGGCAACCCCTCAACAGCACTACAGTGACTCGCTCGGCAGCAGGGCAGTGTCTCTTCTGGCGGGGTGTTTCGTGGCATGCTGTCCCTGAACTTTGAATTTTTGGTGTTAGCAATTTGACAGGAAGAGCCGAAGCGTAGCTGTGAACTTGATTATCTGGAATGAACGGTGTGAGAGTAATACCAGTCGGTGAGCACGGAAGACAAACAAACAAATATCCCCCTGGTGGAAGTAGGGAAAACCACACTCTCTGTCTCTGTCTCTCTGTCTCTGTCTCTGTCTGTCTCTCTCTTTCTCTCTCTCTCTCTCTCTCTCTCTTCAAATGTACACGTACTGTATGTGCCACTTAGTGATAATTTGGATTTGTTGGTAAATATTGGCACCACACCGTCTTTCGTAGGTATTTATATCGATTTGTAGTACTTAGAACCATGCCATGTTTGCATATTCTGTGTGTGCCATTTCGTGATCAGTTGCATTTGTTTATGAATATTTGCACAATGCCACCGACTTTCTTAGGCATTTAAATCGATTTGTGGTACCTACAACCTTGTCATTTTTCTTCCATAAATATGTCATATCCTTACATTTGCTTTGTAATCGTTTGTTGTGACCAACCATCCCCCACGCCCCACTCTCGTCCCACCAGGCCTCGCTGCCACAACAGCAACAGTGAGCCGATGAAGACAGGGCGACCCTGTCGATATATTCTCCAAGTAAGGTGTTTGATTCTGAGTCTTTAACTACTTTTCTAATACAAATTGTGTTAGGATGAAATCGTTTCAGTTTGTGGTATTCAAAGATTAAATGAACGTTTCGAAGGTTTTTCTTCTTAAAACAAAACAAAACAAAACATTTCGTTCTTATTTTTGCTATATGTTTCTTCTTCATCCTCCCTGTGCCTTTAAGGAAAAGAATTATCTTTTTTTTTTTCATTTTCACCGACTCATTATTTCATTGTTCCTTTTCTATCATTGTGCCCATTTCTAAACCCTTTGATGAGTCACTTGAATGTTCAGTACCTGATCTCCAATAACCAAAACAAGGGAACATAAACTCGTTGCACAATGGCTCTTCATCAGCCGAAAACAGATGCTTCAGTTCTTTGTCACTTTTTCCTCCTTTGTTTACTTTGTCAACGCGAAACTGATAAGTCGAAACAGGTTCTGTGGTACTTTGTTTCCTTCTTTCCTGTCTGGGTCAAGAAATCCAACTTTTTGTGCTATAAAGAAAACGCCCATCTTGCTTCAAATTCGAGAAGATAAGCGATTGGTCGTTCTTCGTTTTCATTATCCTGAAATCACCTCTTCATTTTTTGGTGCTTCACACCGTCCTCTTCATCTGCCAAAAAAAAAAAAAAAAACAAACAAAAAAGCGGAAAAAAAAAAAAAAAAAATTTCCACACTACTAGGTTTTTTTTTTTTTTTTTTTTTTCTTTTTTTCTTTCACAACCAATCTCTTACACACCATGCATAGTCTGTATGTTCTCTTACAAATGGACATATTTTTTTGCTGATTTTAGTGTTTGGCAATTGATACAAAGTGTCTGGGTTTGTTAATGTACTAATGTGTGGTGTACTGACACGCCTGAAAGGATGTCGTTGGTCCCGATTGCTCGTCTCCCTTTCGTTCCCCCTACCCAAGCGCGTGAGCGCTCTTCACGACATATACCACCACCACCACCCACCCACCCCACCTCAACACCCACCACCCCCACCCCCTCCCCCACCCCCACATCCACCCACCCGCACCCCCCAAAAAAAGACAGAGAGAGAGAGAGAGAGAGAGAGAGAGAGAGAGAGAGAGAGAGAGAGAGACAGACAGACAGACAGACAGAAAAAAATCGGCAGCTCAGAGTTTTCTTCGAGCTATTCACTTACTAACATTGTAAAAAAAAGAATTTTCAAATTTCATCAGTACTTTAAAGACAGGAACGGCAGTTCCGTGGTGAAAACCCTTGATTCTGAACGTGAAGGACGCGGGATCTC
>JADBJO010025239.1:20000-24048 GCA_016801955.1 Conus betulinus
GTGAACACTACCTCTCCGCCAGAGTTAAACTGTACTGACACAAACTTAACGAAAAACACGTGCAGGCAGCACAAAACCGCTCAGCCACACTCCTGTCACCCAATACAAGAAGTGAAAAGAAAAATGCAGTGGGGGATGCAGGAAAAAAAAAAAATAAATAAATAATACACGGAAAGCACGCCAAGCCCTTCCACTGACAGCCAAATGGTGACAGTCTCGTGTGAAACCAGCAGACACTGCTAAGGGTGGTTTCACACTGCTAAAGCAAGGGTGAGTAGGCTGGCGACCGTCCCACTATACTACATTGTGTTCAGAGATTTAGAATGAACTGAAAAATTGTTAATTCTTGAATCCATCACACTCACTCATTCACACACACACACACACACACACACACACACACACACACACACACACACACACACACACCATTGTGTTCAGAGATTTAGAATGAACTGAAAAGTTTTTAATTCTTGAATCAATCACTCTCTCTCTCTCTCTCTCTCTCTCTCTCTCTCTCTCTCTCTCACACACACACACACACACACACACACACACACGCATGCACGCTCGCGCGCGTGCACTCACAAACACATACATACAAACGTATGCACACACATACACACGCGGACGCACGCACGCACACACACAGACACACGCAGACATGGGGTGCGCGCGCACGCACACACACATATATACACGCACGCACACACGCGCGCACGCATATACGCACGCACCTACGCACGCACGCACACACACCACATACACACACACACACACATACACTCACACCACACACACACACACACACACACACACACACACACACACACACGCACGCACACACGTTTTTAAGAATTTTCATCATTCTTTCCCCCTAAAGTCATCAGAACAAAAACTTCGTTTCAAACAGTTTGAAAGCAGCTGGACAAAGGATTTCCAATGTTTTCATAATGCAGCTTGTTTTATATGAACAGGGAAAACAGTCAACTTGCTCTCTGATGGCTCAGGTATGTCTAAGGATTCAGACCAATTTGTGTGTCAGCAGGCTCCACAGAGATCCAAACATTGGCAACACCCGGAGGACAGAGCACGGATTATTGGCCGTGTGTGAGATCCCCTGCCACTAAACACGTTTCATGTCACCATTCATTTTTACCCGTTTTTTTTTTTTTTTTTTTTTTTTTTTGCATTTGTTATTATTTTGAGATGCTCTCAAATCAAACTTCCATTTGTTAAAGTACCTGTCATTTTCAAGCTCAACACTGCAACCCCTTTGATGTCACAGAAATTAGTGCCGGAGCTGATGTTTTGATATTTCTTTTTTTTTTTTTAATTTATTTAACGAGACAACTTCTCCACCAATTAGTCTATGAAAGCTAGCTGCTGGCAAGGTTTTAAAGCGATCTCTAACAAAAATTCCACTCTGAAAAAAAAAAAAAAAAAAAACGTTCCCCAACAATTTTCCGACATGAGCACGTACAACATTGTGCAATTCTGCAATACATGACCAAAAAAGTGAATGTAGGATCCAAAAGCTGTGAAAATCTTAGATCTCTTTTTTTTTTTTCCCTTGCGGTTCTGCTGTTTTCCTTCGATGTGTGTTGTGTTGTTTACCGTCGGGTGGGAGTGCGGGTGGTATAGGTGGGTAGAGTCGTGAGTGACTGAGGATTGTGTGGTATTGGAAAGTTATTTAAGATATTATGGTTTTGTTTGTTGGTTGGTTTTTTTGGGAGGTGAGGTGGGGGGGGGGGGGGGGGGGGGGGGGGGGGGCACATTTATCAACACTGAAGTTTTAACGATAAGCGTATTTTTCCTTTGTTTGTTTGTTTTTTTTCTTTATGGAAATTTCACTGCGTTTAGCGTGGACAAGCCCCAGTCTGTGTAGGGATACTATTATCTTTTTTAAGCAAAGTGTAGTTCATTTCTAGTTGTTGGATATACTTTTCTGTCGTATACCTTACACCTAGTTCTTCTTTGAGGAACACATGAAGTTTGACTTAGATTTATGAATCATAATCTTGTACAGAGAAAAATTAACATAGTAAGATTACTGTCAATCACTGCATCTGTTTCGGTTTGCTCTTCTGTGCCAAAGAGGATCAATTCAGTATTTAACGAAAGGCTTTCGCAGTAAATGCAGTGTATGCGTTTGCCTTTGTGATTGAGTTCCGCGTCATTCCTGAAGGACTGAGAGTGCCGACATCTAAGTAAATAACGAATTCTTTACCTCGTCACAAAAATTACAGCTCTCGTTATTTACGATGTTCATGTTTTAAAACTGCTGCTCGTTGCTAAAATTATATTGCATGATTTTATTTGAAGGCACTACAGTTTCTGTTTATTTTATTTTCTGTGTTTTCTGAAGAATGTGCTGTCCAGTCTACCTGGGGTGTTTAACTTCTATTCCCAATGCGTAGAGGATACACTGTCAAAGATTCCAATCTCTCTTCTTGTAGGATGTTATGGTATAATCGCCAACCGTTTCGTACACTTGATTATGATCGCACAACTGTGGTTTGTGGGTCGCTGCTTTTTTCTTCGATTCTAATGTTTCGCCTCTTTGCACTCTACTCTTGATTGTATGTTAAGAAAAAAAAAGCTTGTGTGCTTCAGAAAGTTAAAATAATTTCCATTTTTTCTGACAGTGCTCTGTGAGTTAAAAAAATGCGCCCTTACTTTCTAACAAATCTCCTAACGAAAGACTATTTTTCTCTGCCCGTTTCCGATGGTCAAATATTTTGTAAGCAGTTTTAAGTTTTTCATTAATAAAATAACGGTTCAGCGATTGATTCCTGTTCTTTGCTTGGATGTACTTGTTTACAAATTGTGAGTATGTTGAGAAAACATTGTTTAAAAAAAATTATGGATTTGCTTCATACGAAACGAACCGAACAATAGCAGATTATTACTTTCATTTCTGGGTGTAACTAATGTATCATTTTTAATCATTTTGGCTTTGGGTGTTTATTTTTCGAATCCAGGAAAGTTTTAGTGCCTAAATGTTTGTGTAGGAATAACAATCCCTTTCTCATCCTATACACGAAATATTTTCGTTTGATTTTGTCATTTCTTTGTACCCAAAGAAATTGATAGCATAGTGTTTGCATTTGTTTAATTTCATTGTCTGGTGGATTTGGCAACAATTTTCAGAATTAAAAAAGCTTTTTTTTTTTTTTTGTTTTAATAAAGTCAATGAATTAGCGCAGCTTTCTTGCCCACTGGGGTCAAAATTCTTTGTGACCATAGTTTGAATAGAGTCTTCACTTCTAAGAGCTTGTCGGATGCTGTAATTTCTGACATACGAATGCGTTCACTTGTAAACCAGACTCCTAATATTTGAATGTAAGGGATTTCATTTTCTTATGAATTAAACATGTGTCTTTACAACTGTTTTTAATTCCTAACTTTAACTTTAAAGTCTTCTCAAAATGCTATCTGAGCCCTGATTATTCTTCAAACTTGTCAGGTGTTTCATACAGTTTTTCCTATGGGACATTGTCACCTTGTAGTGCAAAAATTGTATCGTCCGTAAAACTGATTGATTTTAGATTGAACATCTTTTGTTGTTGATTCCTTTTTATGCCTCTGTCTTACCTGATTTTGCATTCTAGTATCACTGCACAGAGAACAAATACCTAAGGAGAAATTGGGATCACCCTGGCGACAGCCTCTTTGCACTTTAAAACTTACAGATGTCTTCCCATTTACTTTTTCAGTCAGCATTTATATCCATATTAAATGTTAATACCCATTCCTGTATTGTCTCTCCAAAACCAAATGCTTTCATAACTTTATTCATGCATGAACAACTGACAGAATCAAAACTATTGACACAAGCGAACCAGGCAATCCTTCATTTTCCAGATAACTCATTATGTCAATGTATCTAATAGGAATAAATCCCGTCTGATCTTCGCTTAGTACTTTCCATAGAACAGATTTTAATCTCTTTGCAATTTATGATGATCCACCTTGCAGTCTACGTTCAAGAGAGTGACAGGTCTCCTGTTTTTAAAATATTCCCCAGGTTTTTCTGGTTTTGTCA
>JADBJO010025240.1:0-2500 GCA_016801955.1 Conus betulinus
GAGCGAAAGAAGAGAGAGGGGAGGTAGTGAGGGAGTGAGGGAGGGGACGGAGATAGAGCACAGACAGACAGAGGAGACTGACAGAGACAGACATACATAGATAGATAGAGATTGGACACATAGAAGAGAGAATAGAGAAGAGAGAGCGAGAGAGAAGAAGAGAGAGAGAGGAGAGAGAGAGAGAGACACGACAGGACAGACAGGGGCAGACAGAGCAGGCAAAGAAAGACAACCCACAGATAGACCACATAGACAAAGATACACCTGCCGAGATAAACGCAAAAAAAAGACAGACCCAAACACCTGACACAGAGAGAGAGATAGAGAGGGCGAGTATAGCGAGAGAGAGATGAGAGAGGAGTAGAGAGGAGAGAGCGAGGGAGTAGTGGAAGAGGAGGGCGGAGGGGTTCTAGCGAGGGAGCGGGAGAATAGAAAACGGATTCGTAACATGAATGTATATTGCTTGAGGCCACAATACAAGGCCCAGAATTGGGGAAGAACACAAATAAAAAACGAGGTAGGTTATGGCGATCCTTAATGGAGAAGAAAGAAGAAGAAGAAGAAGAGAGAAGAAAGAAGAAGAAGAAGAAAGAAGAAGAAGTGGAGGAATTTAAACGAAGAAGGGAGGAAGAGGGTTAACAGAAATACTAAAACGCTCATGTTGCCGTTGGTGCTGCTGTGATGTGTGACGAAGAAAAGACGAAATGGGGATGATGGGGATGACGACGACGACGACGACGACGATGCGGACGACGACGACGAACGTCGATGATGATGGTTATGATGATGATGATGATGATAGATGATGATGATGATGATGACGTGAAGAGAAGAAGAAGAAGAAGAATAAGAAGAAGAAGAAGAAGATGATGATGATGATGATGATTGAATGATGATGATGATGATGAAGAAGAAGAAGAAGAAGAAGAAGAGACAGAAGAAAGAAGAATAATCGGAGATGATGATGATGAAGAAGAGATGAAGAAGAGAAGAGGATGATGATGATGTTGTTGTTTTTGTTTTTTTTCTTGTTGTTGTTGATGATGATGATGATTTGATGATGATGATGAGATGAGATGATGATGATGATTATGATGATAATGATGACGATGATGATGATGATATGATGATGATGATGATGATGATATGATTGAATGATGATGATGGGTGTTGCTGTTGCTGCTGTGCTTGCTGCTGATGATAATAATGATGACGATGATGATGATGAATGATGAATGATAATGATGATGATGATGATGATGATGATGATGATGAGATGATGAGATGATGTGTTTGTCTGTTGCTGCTGCTGCTGCTGAGATGATGATTATAATAATGATGACGCAATGTTTGATGGTTGACGATGACGATGACGAGGATGATGATGATGGATGATGATGATGATGATGATGTGGATGATGATGATGATGAAAGGGAATATGAAAACTAAGAAAGGAAATGGAGAAAGCATCTTTTTAAAGGAGAGTAAAAATAGTGGGAAGGGTCCAGAGGGGCGAGGAAAACAACCTAGGGCGAACTAGACAAGAACAGAGATAACGACCTTGTAGAAGAACAACAATAAACAGAGAGGAAAGGAAAGTGTAGACGACACAAACACTAGAAAATGTTAGAAAAATGATGGGGTGGTGGTGGTGTGGGGTGGTTGGTTGGTTGAAACACAAGAAAGGGAAAGAGAAATCATCAATTAGGCAAATTACTGGGAGAAAATGGGAAGAGGCCAAGGAAAGTGTGTGTGTGTGTGTGTGTGTGTGTTGTGTGTGTGTGTGGTGTGTGTGTGTGTGTGTGTGTTTGTGTGTGTGGCGCGCATGTCTTGCGTGCGTGCGTGGAGTGTGCGGGTATCTGTATGTCTGAGGGTAAAGTATAGAGGCCAGAGAGAGACAGTGAACAGATCTATACGATCCCCGAACATAACCATCCTCATTTGTTGCTAGGAACGTCACCGTAGAGGATTTGTTTGAATCAATCCATCCCTATGGTACTTACCATTTCGACTTCGTGTCGGTGCTTTATATGTACAACATGAGCCCGGGATACAACTTGATTTATAATGTTTGAAAACCACAGAGGAGGAACTGTAACCCCAGGAAAATTACCATGACAACAAAACCCGCTTAAACGCAAGATTAATGGGTGTGTACTTAAGCAATGAAAGTGCCTGCTGCCAGGAAACAAAGACACGATTAAGCAAGAGAGGGACATTGCCTATTTTAACTCATGCGGTGATAAATATACAACATAGAGAAAAAGAAAGGGAAAAGGCTGGGGGGTGCAAAACGGATAGGGATAGAAGACATTCAAACATTTGTTTTTTTGTTGACATACACATTTACATTATTTAAACAACAAAGAGCTCAGGTGCTGCCCCTTATGAAGGGGTGAGTGAATATAATAATGATAATTATGAACTGAGAAAAAAAAAAACAAAAAAAAAATCCTGTCTGCAAAGCATACCAAATACAAAACAACTCAGAACATCAAG
>JADBJO010025240.1:10000-22500 GCA_016801955.1 Conus betulinus
CACTTACTGGAGTGGCCCTCAACAGTCTGAGAGAGAGAGAGAGAGAGAGAGAGAGAGGAGAGAGAGAGAGAGGGGGGGTTGGGGGAGGGGGAAGAAGACGGGGGAAGGGGGATGGTGGGGGGGGGGGGATGCAGAACGGGAGGGTCTGTGGGAGACAAGTAAGACCTTATGACAAGAATATGTATTGGCTTGAAGGCACCACATTTGTGGAGACTGGAAAAAGGACGAAAATTCCATTCATAATTGTCATCGGCATCCTTTATGGGAGAATCTAAGGAAGAGAAGAGAGAGAGAGGGGAGGGGGTGGGGGGGGGGGAGGGGGAGAAGAAAGAGAGAGGGAGGGAGGGGGGGAGAGAGACAGACAGACAGACAGACAGACAGGACAGAGAGAATGACGACGAGAGAGACGCAGACAGACACACACACACACACACACACACACACACACACACACACACACACACACACACACACACACCACACCCACACACACACACACACACACACACACACTGGGGGCAGAGATTAGAGATACAGAGAGAGTAATAGGGAGATAAAAGAAGTATGTTAAGAGGGGAATAACAAAGAAAATAAATCCAAAAGAAAGAGAAAGAGGAAAGTAGGGTAGGGGGAGGGGGGGGGGGGAGAATAGGGCTAGAAGAAATGGTAGTATGCTCCTGTTGCTGTTATAGCTACTGCCGATGATGATTGTTATAAAGACGATGACATGAGAATGACAATGCTGCTGCTGCAGCTACTGATAATGATAATGAGGAGGAGGAGGAGGAGGAGGAGAATGACGATGCTGCTGACGACGCGACGACGATAAGAATAATGAAGAAGGAGGACGAAGAAGAGAAGAAGAGAAACGACGAAGAAAAGAAGAAGAAGAGAAGAAGAAAGACAACCACGATGACGATGACAATGATGATGGAGATGGCGATGACGACGACGACGATGATGATAATGATGATGATGATGGTGGTGGTGGTGGTGGTGGTGGTGGTGGTGGCAGTAGTGGGGTGTGTGGTAGAGGTGGTGATGGTGGCAACGATAAATGATATAAAGGGAAGGAAGAACAAGTAGCAGACGAGAGAATGATAAATGAAGGGGGAGGGGAGGAAATAGGAGTTGGACAGGAAGACATATTCATCAGAACAAAATAGACACTAGTGGAGAACAGTAGACGACAAGGACTTGAAAAAAGTTATACAACAACAATTAACAACAGAGAAAAGAAAGAAAAGAAACATTTAAATGAGAGAGAGAGGGAAGGAAGAAGTCAATTTATCAGAAGAAAATACAACAAAAAAAGGAAAAATGTGTGTGTGTGTGTGTGTGTGTGTGTGTGTGTGTGTGTGTGTGTGTGTGTGTGTGTGTGTGTGTGTGTGTGTGTGTGTGTCTGTGTGTGTGTGTGAGTGTCTGTGTGTGTGTGTGTGTGTGCGTGTGTGTGTGCGTGTGTGTGTTCTCTGTCTGTGTGCCCGCGCGCGAATGAGTGTGTTTGTGTGTGTGTGTGTGTGTGTGTGTGTGTGTGTGTGTGTGTGTGTGTGTGTGTGTGTGTGTGTGCGTGCATTGGTGTGTGTGTGTGTGGTGTGTGTGTGTGTGTGTGTGTGTGAGAGAGAGAGAGAGAGGAGAGAGAGAGAGAGAGAGAGAGAGAGAGAGAGAGAGAGAGAGAACCATACACTCGCCTTAGGCAGTCGTCCTCCTCTTTTGCAGAATATGTCAAGGATTTGTTAAAATCCATCTGCAAATCACTCAGATGATTACAATTTCGAGTTAATGACGTGTTTAATTTGACAACATAAGCCCTGAATATTACTGATTTATCCGGTTTTTTAAGCAAGGATGGGGGGGGGGGGGGGGGGGGGGAGTGCAGTGTCCGAAATCGACAATGACAACATCACCGCATAAAATTCGAGATTAATTGATGCGTATTTAAGCCCCTACAGTAACTGCTGGTGAGAGACAAACACAAGCTGAAACAAAAAAGGGAGGCTGCCTATTCTAAACACATGTGTGATGAATACAGATCCACAGATAGGTGAAAGCAAAAGGTTGGTGGGTAGTAATGGGCAGGAAGAGAGGCGTGGAGACTTTCCTTTGAGTAATGAAAAATCTAAATATTCAAACAGCTACAAAGCACACATTCAATAACAGAGGAGAAGAATGCTTTGGACGATTGTTGAATGAAGAGGGGTGATAGAGAGACTGATTCAGACTTAGATTTAGATGTTTAGTCTTATAGGCCTTGGCCCCTCGGAAGGGGGGTGTACATAATACATAACAAAATAGCTTTACTGAACTTATACTAATGATTACAATGCACAGATCTTTCCCCTTTTAAAAGCTTTGGATAAAGGTACGGAAAAACATTTTTTACAAAGTTTTCATTTGCAGATGACATTAACAAAATAAGCTTGAGTAAGCAAGGTCTTGTATAATATTTCTAGAAAATGACATTTTTTTGTCTTATATCTTGTAATTCTGGACAAGTTACAACAAAATTCACTTCATCTTCTCTTGACTGTCGACATACTGGACACAATAGATCAGAGGCATTTACTTATCTATAATGGCAATAAGCAACAAACATATCAGAAACATCAACTCTAAGTTTTGCCATTATAAAACTTCAAGTGCCTGTCCATAGTCATTGACATACACACTGGAAGAAGAATGCAGATCACTGAATGTCTCTAAAAAAACTAACATTGTCAATATTTTGAACAAGAAAATTCCAGTTTGCCGCCTATAGTCAATCCATGTTTCTTTAAGATATGTGTGCCCGAAAATTTCTTATGTAATTTCGCTCTAACACGTGACATCCACTTTATCTTGCCCCTATTATCTGGTTCTAACCGCGTTTGATATGCTTTATGGGGTAATCTATGTTCAGCCGTCTAAGTCATTTCACCCAGTACTTCATATATTTAACAGTGGAGTGCAAAGATATGGGCTATTTGTTAGTCTCTGTATACACAAGATCATTTGGGGTTTGTGACGATACACCCAAATGAACATTTTCGCATTGTGCAGTGACAGCATAAAGTCCCGACAGTTCAGCCCCATATTGTAACAATGGCAAGATTTCAGCTTCAAATAGTTTCAAAACCAAAGCAAGATATTCATTGTTTAGCTTTGACAACTTCTTCATAAAACATAGCAATGCATTTTTGGCTCTGCATGCAATGTCTGTACATCCGTCAGAGAAACATACACCTAGATGTTTACATATTTTTACTACTGGCACATTTGTCCCAAACATCCATTTTTTCTCTAGTGGAGAGGTAACCCCCTTTTTCTGAAAACGGTGATATTACTTGTATGCAAATTCACTCTCAGCTGGAGTGAATCACCAGCCCTTTGCAAACTGATTGATTGTTTTTTGAGACCTGTTACTGTGTTTCAGACATATACGCAATGTCATCAGCACGACATAGAATAAATATGCCCTTAACGTCGTTTATAAAATGAGCACTCTGTCTACCAGAGTTTATTACACCCAACGTCAGCTGATTGATATGTAAAGAAAACAAAAGTGGACCGAAAGCATCGTCCGGCCAAACACCACATGTGCAATCATCGTAACAGCATCACATCACATCGTACCTTTGCCTTTACACTGACATGTATATTTACAATGTATTTACACATCTTTCCATGAATGAGTTGTTTTTTTTCTTAACGAAATAGGCCAAAGTATGGTTCTATTCATAGAATCAAACGCTTTCTGAAAATCGATTGTAGTCAACATACAATTTACAGCTCAGACAAAACTGTTTTTGAATGAAAGCCAATAATGTGAACATACAGTCTATGGTGGGAATGACTTCGTTTAGACCCAGCTTAAGATTCACCTGTAATGTTATTGTCCTCAGTCCAAACTTGAAATCTGATATTAAATAACTGTACCATACAGTTTGCTGCAAAACACTTCACAACGAAATTTCCTCTGCAATTCTTTGGACGGGTAACATCGCCCTTTTGGTGTTTGTGCGAGAGAGGGGTGAGGGGTGTGTGTGAAAGAGAGATGTCAACGTATATGTTGGAAAGGTTTTGTGATTCATAAACCCACACAAAAAAACAACACCACACAACTTGCACAACACACACACACACACACACACGCACACACACAACACACACACCCCCCACACTGCACGCAACAACACCCACACACACACACACGCACACACACGCACGGGGGGCAAGCTGAGCACTCACAACACTCCTCTCTCTCTCTCTCTCTTCTCATCTTCGCGCACGCGCAGCCACTTGCACACTCTCTTTATGTACCACTACTTTACACTCGTACACACTTCATGCAAACACTGATGCACACTCATTTCTTGCTCTGTTCAAACACACCCTCACACGTTGGTCTGCACTTACGTATGGCATGGTGGCAAAAAAAAAATCAAAAAAACAACGATCTCGCTATCTCTCTATCTCTCTGGGGGTCTCTCTCTCTCTCTTCTCTCCTTACATCGTTTAACTATCTCTCTCTCTGTAAGTCTAAGTCTCTCGTCTCTCTCTCTGTTTGAATCTCTGTCTTGATCTGTGTTCTGTCATCTGTCTGTCTGTATGTTGTCTGTCTGTTATGTCTGGAGTGTCTGTCTTGTCTGTATCTCTCTCCATCTCCTCTCTATCTATCGCTCTCTCTCTCTCTCTCTCTTGGTTTTCACCCTCTTATCTTTTATAGCCTTTTTGTTTCTCCTGTTCTAATTGCCGTTTTGTTCTCCTCTTCCCACCCATTTTATCCTTGCCCTCTCTCTTTCGACCCCCGCCCACCCACGCACCCCCCCCACCACCCGTATCATTTCTCCATCTCCCCCCCCCCCCCCCCCCCCTGTTTTTTCTTTCCCCTCCCACCGCCACGTCCCCAGACCCTTCCCAACCAGTCCTTTCTCTCCAGTTAACTACCCCCACCACCCCAACCACCCACCCCCCACCCCCCAACGGCCCCGACCCCGACCCTCCACCCCTCCTACCACCGTTCCGACTCATCCCTCCAACCACCTTCCTTCTCCGTCTCCAGAGCCCCCACTTTCCACGTGTATCTCTCTCCGTCGACCGAGCCCTGCCTGTTGTCATATATGCTTTTGCTCTCCCTCCACCACGCTGTGGTTTGCGACCCAGTGGAATGGGCATCGTAGTTGCCGCCATTCTGCGCAAAGACCGTTTGGCGGAAGACATTCTAATACTGCAACAGCTCCAGCCGAGGACCATTGATGGTCGTGGCAAATTTTGGTCTGCCACTGCTGGCTGATTATGTCGTGTGTGTGCATGTGGTGGTGTGTGTGTGTGGTGTGTGTGTGTGTGTGTGGTGGATGTGTGCGTGTGTGTGTATGGTCTGTACCGAAACGCCGGAGGAGATTCGAACCAGCAAACCCCTAGGATCACCAGGGACTACGAGTCGGCGCCTGTACCACTGAGCTACACACGTCCCCCCAGGCTGAGAGTTCAACAAGAGGAGGCCACTTTAAAGAAAAAGGAGAAAAACAGGGGGGGGGGGGGGGGGGTGGGGGATCGTGGATAATAGTTGTGCCTTTTTATTTACAATTGTAAAGTGCGGGGTGAAGATTCTAGGGTTCTGTTGTCGCCAGACGAGCATGATTAGGACTGTACCATCGTGGGCCTAGAGTCAAGCGAGGACAGTGTTTATACTCTAATGTTACGCTGTAGAATGGTGTGGAACTGGGCATGGAAGAGATAATATCTAGCTGGTCGTGTCAGATACAACGATCGGGAATTGTACCCTTTCGCAAAATAATGTCCTCCCGCCACATTACTCCGGTAGGGGATACACGACTTAAGTATGACTAAATGCAAAACGACTGGACATGAGGCACTGCAGAAGAAGAAGGAAAGAAGAAGGAGAGAAGAAGAAAGAAGAAGAGAAGAGAAGAGAACGACACAACACAAAACAACAACAATAAAACAAGGAAGAAGAAGCAAAACAACACACAACACATCAACCGACAAGAAACTAAAAACAAAAACAAACCTAACAACAACAACAACGACAAGAGCAAGAAAACAATATAAGAACAAAAAGAAGAAGAACAAGGTATAGGTGAACAAAAAATAAAAAGAGAGAGAGATGACGAGGAGAGACAAGATGAAAGGGAGGAGGGGGAGGGAGGAGAGAGAAGAGGAGGAGAGGAGAGGAAGGGAGAGAGAAAAGAGAGGAGAGAGAGAGAGGAGAGGAGAAAGAGGTGACGCGGAGAGGGACGAGAGGATTCGAGAGAAGATGCGAGGAAAGGCGAGAGATTGAGGGAGGAGGGAGAGGAGGGACGGAGAGGAGCGAGCGACAGAGAGGTAGACGAGTGGGTGGTAAGGGAGGGAGACGAGAGAGAGTGAGAGGACGCGAGCGGGAGAGGAGGAGGAAGAGAGGAGAGAGAGGAAGAGGGAAAAGAGAGGAGAGAGGAGGAGACCTGAGAGAGGAAAAGATGGAGAGAGAGGGGCGGAGAGAGGAGAAGGGGAGGGCCAGGGACGATTCGAGGGGAAAGGAGAGGAAAGGAAAGAAGGAGGGAAGGAAAAGGAGAGCGGAGAGAAGGAGGAGAGGAGAGGGAGAGGGAGGAGAGGTACGTGGAGAGAGAGGAGAGAGGAGAGAGAGGGAGGAGAGAGAGGAGAGATGGAGCCGAGGCGAAGAGAGAGAAGAAAAGACAAAAAGGGGGGGGGAGAGAGGAAAAGAAGAGAGAGATAAGAGAGGGGAGGAGAGGGGAGAGGGAGAGAGGAGAGAAGAGGGAGATAGGAAGGGGGGGAAAAGAGAGGGAGCGGGGGAGAGAGGAAAGAAAAGAAAAGGGGAACAAGAGGAGCGAGAGGGAGAGAGGCGAGAGAGAGATCCCTAGATAATCTTCCAATTTGTTTTCAGAATGTGAAGAGGATTGTTAGAATCCATTTGCTTATGCCGCAGGGATTACCGTTTCAAATTAATTTTGTTTTTAAAATGACAACATGAGCCTTGGTGATTGTAATTGGATTTTTTTTTTTTTTTTTTTTTTTTTTTTTAGAAATGAAATACATTGTCCGAAATCAACCACGACAACATAAGCGCATACCATGCGAGATTAGAAGAGTTTGGGGGGGGGTGGGGGGGGGGGGGGGGTGCCTGTTTTAACTCATGTGTGGTAAGTACATACCACAGAGGGGATAAAGGGTAACATGTTTGATCTTACAAAAAGGGGAGCAAGAGATGCGTGCAGATTTTTTTTTTTTCCATCGGTGATGAAAATCAGCATGCGTTCAAACAGATGCAGAGACTAGATTTTGTGAATGAGTGGAAGGACGTACAGGGGGAGTGGCAATATGAGTGGAGAAGATGAAAGGAGAGAGAGAGAAAGAAAGAGAGAGAAAGAGAGAGAGAGTGGGAAGGGGGAGGGGGGCGGACGGATAACTATACAGGCAGATGGATGAAACAGACGGATAGATGGACAGAAAATCACACACACACACACACACACACACACCACACACACACCACACACACACACACACACACACACACACAGGCAAGCTGACAGGCAAAAACTGGCATACAAGAAGATTGTGTGACAGGCAGAATGGCAGATAGAAGATGGGGGGAAGATTGCTGGATGAGGGGTGAGGGTGGGCGTCAGAGAGCTGTACACGTTTCATTATTGAAAAGCGTTGTGAATTTCAGCCTCTTAAACCGCACGGATTTGTTGTGTGTGTGTGTGTGTGTGTGTGGGTGTGTGTGTGTGTGTGTGTGTGTGGTGTGTGTGTGTGTGTATTTGTTTGCCTTGTGTGTGTGTGATGGTTGAGTGGTGGGTGGGTGTGCGCGCACGCGCGCGCGTCCGCGCGTATGTGTGCGTATGTGTGGTGTTGTGTGTGGTGTGTGTGTGTGTGTGTGTGTGTGTGTGTGTGTGTTGTGTGTGTGATTTCTTTTCCTTTTTTGTTTGCTTGTTTATTTGTTTTGTTTTCGAGAGGATGTCCGACAAGAGGCATGTAAAACAGTAGTGTGAACATCTCAGTCTTTCCGTCAGATTATAGCTAATCTGCCTTTTGCATAATCGTATTTTGCAGTGTCATAACAATCTGTTTGAGTTTTCCAATATCTACTTGGAATCACGTTTTTCAGTTTATCATTTTCTCGGATTTCAGTGCTGTGTTAACCCTCGACATTCTCTCTCTCTCTCTCTCTCTCTCTCTCTCTCCTCTCTCTCTCTCTCCTCCTGTTTTTTTTCCCAGTTTTCTGAATATAAGCCCAGCGTCTTTTCCCTCTTCATTCGTCGTTCTGTTTTTCCTGTTTCAGTTTTTTTGGTTTGTTTGTTTGTTTGTTTGTTTGTTTCACTCCTTCCTACCCACTTTGTTTATGCCCTCCAACTATGCCCATCCTTTTTTTTCCAAATCTCCTCGCCCCTGCCCACCCCCCACCCCCACCCCCTTGCTTACATCCATCTTTTCGATCTTCCCCAGCTGATGCACCCTTCTCTCCTCCCATTTCTCTCTCCCTCTGCAGACGGCAACTTTTCACGACTCTCTCTCTCTCCTCTCATTCTCTCTCTCTCTCTCTCCTCTCTCTCTCTCTCTCTCTCCTCTCTCTCTCTCTATCTCTCTCTCTCTCATTCCTTCACCTTGCTGCATCCGAGCCTTGTCTGTTGTCCGCTGTCTCCTCTTTTCCTTGGCTCCTCCCATCTCCCCATCTGTCCTAACTTACTTACTGAGAAGGCCCATAGCTCAAGTCAGATGAGGGGGGTTGGAGCATAGGCCATCGACAACACTCCGACCATCGCACTCGGTTCTGGGCTGCTCGCTGAATGCACTGTTCCAAGTTGGTCCCCTGCCTCTTTATCTCTGTCTCCTCTTGTCTCCTCGCCTCCAGCTGATGCGAGGTCGGCCCTCTCTTCTTGTTCCCCTGCGGGCTTCCATGGCAGGGCTTGGGTGTCGTGGTGCTGGATGCTGGCTTCCTGAGAGTGTCCCCTTCCAGTCCAGCCCCACTTCGGTGTCCGCAAGAATCTGCTTGGCAACTGGTTTCTGTTCTGCTTGCTTCATTGATCTTCATTGTTGATCTTCTAGGCTGGCCATCCTGAGTTTGAAGTCCAAGAAGGCTTTCCTTCCGCGCATCTCGGACAGGTTGTTGATGAAGGTCTGAATTTGTTGCTGTTGCCTTGGTCAGTCTTCAAGTCTCGCTGCCGTACAGCAAAACCGACTTCCACGTTTTTTTTTGAATTTGAAAATACGCAATTTTGTTGTCCTTTTTGATCTCTCCTGAGGCCCAGATGAGATGTTCTTTGGCATGATGAATGCTGCTGGCGCCTTGTTTTGTCCTGGCCATGATGTCTCGGTCGGTTGCCTCCCTGCTTGTCAACTACGCTTCCCAAGTAGACAAAGGAAATCTACTTCCCTGATGGGCTCGCCTCCGACTGACTGGGCTGCTGTCTGTGGTGTTGATCTTCATCAGCTCGGTCTTCTTCTTGTTTATCTTGAGCCCTGTTCCTGCTGATGTCGTCTCAAGGCGGGTGGTCTTGTCCTGCATCTGTGTGTGACTGTGGGAGAGGGAGTGCCAGGTCGTCAGCAAAGTCAAGGTCATCTAGCTGCGTCTCCAGAGTGCCCATTGTATCCCGTTGTGTTCCCGCCTGTTGTTGTGGTCTTCATGATCCAGCGATGACCAGGAGGAAACAAAAGGAAAGGTGAACAACAGACATCCCTGGCGCACTCCTGCCCTCACCTCAAAACCGTTCTGACAACTGTGGCCTGCATGAGCCACCCTGCGGTTCATATCCTTCCATCTGTCCTGAATGGGCGGATATCACAGTCTGCTACTGTTCCAGCTCCAGACATTCGGTACAGATCATCCAGCCTTGCACAATTCAAACCCAGAAATTAGTTTCCAGCAATGTTGGTCTCAAATAAAGCAACATCCATAAGACGCCGATAGGCTGTTCCTGATTTGGTTTTGCCCCTCTCTCTCTCACTCTCTCCTCTCTCTCCCTCTCTCTCTCTTCTTTCTCTCTCTCTCTCTGTACTCTCACACCACGCTGTGTCTTTTTCCTTGTCTTTCTTTCTACCGTGCGCTATTTTTATTTTCTGTCCCAATAATTCAAGTTTCTCTCTGTCTCTGCCCTCCAACTCTGCCCAACCTTTTGCCTTTCTTCTCTGGTTCCATCCATACATCCTCACAGGTTATCGCTTTTCGTACCCTTCTCCCCCCCACCCCCCCACCCCACCCCCCCCCCCCCCCCCCCCGCTCTGACGCACCCTCTCTCCCCACCCTCTCCTTTCTGTCCTTTGCGAAAGCTACTTTCAAAGTCTTTCATTCCAGCCTTCGACCACCGTTCGAACCCAGACCAGAAATAGGTTCCGGCAAGTTTGGTCTAAATTCAAATACCCAAGCATCCATAAAACGCCCATGGGTTCTTCCTTCATCTTGTTTTTGCCCTTCCTCTCTCTATCTCTCTCTCTCTCTCGCTCTCTCTCTCTTCTCTCTCGCTCTCTCTCTCTCTGATTTTTAAACTATCTCTGCATCTAACTATTTTCGCATCTTTTTTTTTCGTCTTTTTTGACTGCTCGGCTTTCTGCTCTCTCTCTCTCTCTCTCTCTCTCTCTCCTTCTCTCTATCTCTCCTCATCTCTCTTCTCTCTCTCTCTGATTTTTAACGTGTCTTTGCTTATCAGATACCCTGTCTTCGTTCTGTTTGTTTTTTTTTCCCTCCATCCCTCCCCCCCCCCCTCTCTCTCTCTCGCTCTCTATGATTGTTCACTGTCTCGCATCTCAGCGAACACTCTCTTTCTTCGTGCTTTTTTTTTTTTTTTTTTTTTTTTTTTGCACGTCTTGCTCAGTGCTTTGGCTTGCCACCCATCGGACCACTTTATCTCTGCCCCTGCCAGCCAGCAATGCACCAAACCCATTCCCGATTGCTTTGTTCCCGTCACCCACCCCCCTACCCTCATGCCATGCAGGCTCACTGATGCACACCTTTTCTACATTACTGTCATCACAACCACATTCCACGGCTTTCTTTCGTTCCTTCTCGTTGTTCGTTTCCACCCCCCCCCCCCAAGCAAGATATGTCACTGCCCCCCAACCACTCACCCCCACCCCCCACAACCACCCCGTCCCTCCCCCTGCTTCTCCTCTTCCTCCGAATTAATCTCCATCTGTCCTGATGGGCGGACTTATTTCAGATCTCTACTGTTCCAGCTACAGACCATCCCAGGGAAGATATTCCAGCCATGCACACTCGAGCTGAGACTTTATGGAATCGGCAATATAATCTCGAACATTGATACATCCCGGACGACCTTCATAGGTTGCTGTTCATAAGTTTTCCTTTCGTTTGCTATTCTCTCTTCTCTCTGCTCTCTCTCTCTCTCTCTCTCTCTCTCTATTCTATTCTCTCTCTCTCGCTCTCTCTCTGTGTCTCGGGTTCTGCCTTGTTGTCGTCTGTCTGACTCCTGCTGTCTGTCTGGTCTGTCTGTCTCTGTCTGTCTGTCCCTGTGGTGTATTTCTCTCTCCCCTCTCTTTCTCTCTCTCTATCTTTCTCTCTTTCTCTACAGACTATGAAAAAGGTTCCAATCCCCCCTTTAGTCTGAGGTGTAGACCAACAAAAACGGCGAATGATGATAACGCAACAGGACATCTATCTCTCTTCTATCTCTCTCCTCTCGCTCTCTAGCTATCTCAACGATGTTTCTGGAAATTGGAATAGATGTGCTATGTTATCCTATATGGACATACACCCCACTACCCCCACCCCCCCTACCTACCCTGGTGACGAGGGACGTATCATTAGGTATTTTGTTCTCACATTTGGACTTTATTTTCATCCTTTTTCCTAGTGATTGAAAAATAGACTGTCTTGCCACCTCTGTGGTATTAGTTTTTTGCGATACTGATATAAACAGGACTCATTTCCCGCAACTTAACTCCTCAACTCTATGTAAGCTCTACAAGAACTGAATGACGTTCGTGGGAGGGAAAAGCTTCTCAGTCTCTCTCCTCTCTCTAATCTCTCTATTGATTTTATTTGTCCATGGTTGAATTTCGTATCTTGTTTTAGTTTCTCGGCAACTTTTGGCATGTTTCACACAGTTGTTGCTTTGTTCTTATTTGCCCCAAATTGTTGACCCTAATCAGGGCAGAGGAACTGGATTGTGTAAATAAAAAAAAGCATTATCAGTGTTCTATCTAATATCCTCGCAAATAAAGGGTTCTGACTTGCCGGTATGGCTTGTCTATCTCTGTCATCTCTATCTAATCTCTCTCTCCTATCTCCGCTATATATTCTCTATATACCTATCTGGTGCTGGTGTGTGCTGTTGTGTTGTGGTGAGTGTTTGGTGGTGTGTGGTGTGTGTGTTGCGTGCGAGCGGAGAGTTGTGTGTGTGTGTGTGGTGTGTGTGTGTGTGCGTGCGTGCCGCGCGGCGCGTGCGTGGTGCGTGCGTGCGTGCGTGGCGCCGCGCGCCGCGTGCGGTGCGTGCGTGCGTAGGAGTCGTGTATTATGTGGGGTATGTGGTGTGTGTGTGTGTGGTGTG
>JADBJO010025241.1:0-12500 GCA_016801955.1 Conus betulinus
ATATGCTCCTAGGAATTTACCAGATTTGACGTATTGTGAGACTGACCCATTCAGGGTAAATTGTGGAAGTTTCTCTGGGTCATACCCAGAGTTATCCCTGTGTGTGTGTGTGTGTGTGTGTGTGTGTGTGTGTGTGTGTTGTGTGTGTGTGTGTGTGTGTGTGTGTGTGTGTGTGTTGTGTGTGTGTGTGTGTGTGTGTGTGTGTGTGTGTGCGTTGTGGGTGGTGGTGAGAGGGAGTGTGTGAGTGCGGGCAAGCGCGCACCGCGTGTGTGTGTGTTGAGGGAGGGGGGGGGGGGGGGGGGGGGGGTGTTGCGTGTGTGTGTGAGAGAGTCCGCAGTGGACGGATCGCGTTTGTATATATCTATGTGAGAGAGAGAGAGAGAGAGAGAGATGAGAGAGAGAGAGAGAGAGGAGAGAGAGATAGAGGAGAGAGAGAGAGAGGGAGTCTCGATGAAAGAGAAGTATATACGTTGAAACACACACACACACACACACACACACACCACACACACCACACACACACACGCACGCACGCACGCACGCACGCACACACACACGCACACTGACAGCAACAACAACAACAACAACAACAACAACAACACCACAAATAAATTTTATTAGACTGCTATAACAAAACAGGGTTAGGGTAATGTAGGACATATCTAGGGAAAATGACATGTTATTTTATCTTTAACTCTCCTGACATATCTAGGAAATGACATTTTATCTTTAACTCTCCTGACAAATCCAGGAAATGACATTTTATCTTTAACTCTCCTGACATATCTAGGAAATGACATGTTATCTTTTACTCTCCTGACATATCAAGGAAATGACATGTTATCTTTAACTCTCCTGACATATCTAGGATATGACATTTTATCTTTAACTCTCCTGACATATCTAGGAAATGACATTTTATCTTTAACTCTCCTGACATATCTAGGAAATGACATTTTATCTTTAACTCTCCTGACATATCTAGGAAATGACATTTTTATATTTTAACTCTCCTGTCATATCTAGGAAATGACATTTTATCTTTAACTCTCCTGACATATCTAGGAAATGACATCTTATCTTTAACTCTCCTGACATATCTAGGAAATGACATTTTTATCTTTAAACTCTCCTGACATATCTCTAGAAATGACATGTTATCTTTAACTCCTGACATATCTAGGAAATGACATTTTATCTTTAACTCCTGACATATCTAGGAAATGACATGTTATCTTTAACTCTCCTGACATATCTAGGAAATGACATTTTTTATCTTTAACTCTCCTGACATATCTAGGAAATGAATGTTATCTTTAAAACTTCTGACATATCTAGGAAATGACATTTTTTATCTTTAACTCTCCTGACATATCTAGGAAATGACATTTTTTATCTTTAACTCTCCTGACATATCTAGGAAATGACATCTTATCTTTAACTCTCCTGACATATCTAGGAAATGACATTTTTATCTTTCACTCTCCTGACATCTAGGAAATGACATCTTATCTTTAACTCTCCTGACATATCTAGGAAATGACATTTTATCTTTAACTCTCCTGAAAGGCCTCTGTTATCTGAAATTCACAGTTAATTAAAATGTCTGAAAACTGACGTAAAACACTGTAACAAGTCAGTGCCAGTCTAAGAAAATGACATAAACCGTTGTATGAAGTTCATATCAAATATTAAATGATATGACGTAATGACGCGCGAGCGTGTGTGTGTGTGTGTGTGTGTGTGTGTGTGTGTGTGTGTGTGTGTGTGTGTGTGTGTGTGTGTGTGTGTGTGGTGTGTGTGTGTGAGAGAGAGAGAGAGAGAGAGAGAGAGAGAGAGAGAGAGGGGGTGGGGGGGGGGCATAAATGTGTGTTGTTTTAAAAATGTTTATTTAAAGCGTATGGAGTGTGGAGGTAGTGTAGTATGCTTATCTTTGCATGCATAGTCTATTTAATTAATGAGATACCAATAAGTGACCATCACTTTTAACCCCATTCTAATCTACCGGCATAACGGTAAACTACTTTAGCCTGGATTCATATCTGAACATTTAAAACAAAAAAAAAAAAAAAACATTTTAAACCCTTGAAATAATAAGAAAATAAATCCAACATGTTACTCGAGAATCAACGTAAATGTCCAACTGGACTCTTAACAATTGCCCCTACACAGCTTCTATAGTCTTCGCTTCGTCCCAAAAATCCCAAAAATTCGCGATTGATGGGTTCAAACTTAATAGCCAAGTGGGTAAACATTTTTGGTATTTCTGCAAAGAAAGATGACATGGAATGGTGTAATATTTTGGCCACAAATGCAAGTGACATTTTGACAGTATTTTGTTTTTATATGCATCAAGTCTGAGTCTAAAGATCAGACTCTTCAAAATCCGTTCCTGATGGAGATTGTGTCCCGTTTTTGTCCTTTATTATGTTTGGGACACTCTTTTGTCTTCGTATCACCGAATCCCATGATGCTTTACCTAAAAAGACTATAATTTCCATACACGGATGAAGGAATATGTATTTTTGTAAAGCTCTTTTTCTTAGCTGCACTATTTTGGGCTGACCAATCAACCCTTTCATTTGCTGCTAAACCACAATGTGATGGAATCCAACAAAAGTCAATAGAAGAACCACGGAAAGACAAAAAATAAATTAAATGGTAAATCTCTGATATCATTTTCTCCTCTCACTCTTGTATGAGAATATTTTAAAGCTTGTAAGACAGATTTTGAATCGACACAAAATAACATTTGAAATATCGAATATGGAAAACTAAGAAGATCGTTCAGTGCCATAATAATGGCAATTAGCTCTGCTGTGAATACGGAGAAATTTTTTTTTCCAATGTGATACGATTTCTCTATTTTAATGATGGAATAATGAATGCAGCACCTGTTAAATGTTTTTCAAGTACAGAACCATCTGTGTATATTTAAGATGATTCATATAGTTTTCAATTATATGTGCCTTGACATATGTTGGCAGCACGGTCCCATCACTTTTCCTTAAATCTGTATAATTAATATCGTAATTAGCCTTACTAAGCTCCCATTGAGGAATATTACCGTAACTCGTTTGAGGAGCTACTGTTTTGGGGTTCAACACCAGCATCTGTAAATAATTGGGACGTATAGGAGCCTATAGTTTTTCTACAGAGTCAAAACTCTGTGCTCGCTTTAGAAAATGTATTTCTGATTTTAAGCCAGTTTCCTTGATTCATAAATTTTGCGTTGAATGACTCCTTAATATATATTTGCTGAAGCAAGTTTAATATTTTCGGCAAAAGGCAACATTCCTATTTCTGCGTAGTTTTTTTAGTGTTGAGGCATGGACGGGGACACCGAGAGCTATCTTATAAGCTTTTCTATCGATACTTTGCATCTTAGTTATCAAACATTTTAGAGCTGAAAAAGAATATTCCTGAGCATAAGATAATTTTGATCTCACAAGTGCAGTTGCCAAATGAATAAGTATCTTGCTATCTTTTCCCCACGACTGTCGACTTATCATTTTTTAATAAATGTAATCCTTTTCTGGCTTTTGTCAGTATATTTTCCAAATGGTAGTTCCAGTTCAATTTAGAAGTCAGACTTACTCCTAGAAATGTAATAACTTTTATATATTCAAGCGGCATTCCATTTATTTGAAAAGAGGGTAGAGGTTTAGGATCATAGCCAGAGTTGAAGAGAACCATATGCGATTTTTCACGTGAAAGAGTTAGTCCTTTTTCAATCATGTTTTTTGCTGATTTTGTCTAGTTCATTCTGGTATACCTTTTTAATATAATTAATTGACCTAATCGGTGAAAGCTTTTTCAGAGTAACTTTCATCCATATGCAGATATCATCCTCATATCGTGCTAGCTCAACATTGTTTGAGACCACTTTTGGAAGATCATGCAACAGTGTGCGTGTGTGTGTGTGTGTGGTGTGTGTGTGTGTGCGTGCCGTGCGTGCGTGCGTGCGTGCGTGCGTGCGCGCGCGCGCGTGCGCGTATACGAGCGTGCGTGCACGTGTGCGTGTGTGTGTGTGTGTGTGTGTGTGTGTGTGTGTGTGTGCGCGCGCGCGCGTGTGTGTGTGCGCGCGCGCACTGCGCCCCCCCCCCCCCCCCCTTTTTTTATATTGATTTTTTTTTAATTATAATTAGTTTCTCTTTAGATACACAAGTACCCCCATTTTTTAACATACCCAGAGTCTTACGTAGCCTGTTTGTCCTACTCCTGTTGTCCTGAGCACAAATGACTATAGTTCCATTGTACAGTGACGACTAACAGATACAGGTACAACGCGCGCTAAGGGTTAGATCAATCAAGAAGCAATATAAAAGAAAAAAAAAGCTGCAAAATTCGAATCCCACCAACGAGACTTATAAGAAAGAAAAAAAAAAACGGAGAGGAAAGGTCGGGTGGGGGGCGGGGTGGGGGTGGGGGATGGGGGGGGGGAGGCGGATGATGGAAGGGAGTGGATGGATGACAGGGACGGGAGTGGGGGGGGTGGGTGGGGGGGGAGTGTGGGAGTGGGTGAGTGGGCGATGATGATCACTGCCAGTGTTTTCAACAAAGAAGAACGATAATCCTGTCATGATAAGACACAGCGGGCACACCACGGCATCAGGCGTGTGAATTACTATCTCACCTTGGGAGCGAAGGCGTTTTCGTTCTTTGCTATTGCCCCCGCAAGCCTTATTCGGGACAGCCTTTGTCTAAACGTTTGTTGTCGTTCTTGCAGTATCACTAAGGTGCCGTTCATTTATATATTTACTTATTTATTCATTCACCTATTTGTTTATCTACATGCTTATTCATTTATTTTTCTGGTTATGTATTCACTTATGTACTGACCTTATTTAGTTATTCGATTTTTTCCCCATACATTTATCTATTCATCTATGTATTTATCTATCATGTATTTCTCTTATTCACTTGCTTATTCATTTATCTATTTATGTGTTTATTCATTTATCTATTCATTTTGTCTCTTTCACTCCCTCCCTCTACTCTGTAGTTCCAGAGTCGGAACCGCGGAGCTGACGACCAGTGACATGTGTAACGTTTCTCTGTGCACTATCAAGGCAGCTTGGTCTGGACTCTTTGTATGTGATGTCTCAATACAACACCATTGCCCAGGCTTGATTAGAGAGTCATTTGTCGTCGCTCTTTCCACTGTCGCACGAACGCCACTGTTTTACAGATAACAGATTGCGAGATCTGGCGCGCATCAAATATTTATTCTTTATTTGTTTATTTGCTTACGTACTTCTTTGTTTGTTTACTTCTGTCTTCACGTATTTGAATATCTATTCAGTCATGTATTACCATTTTAAACTGATTTATGCATTTACTTATTTTCTTTTATTTACTTGTTTGTTTCCGTTTTTTTTTTTTTTTTATTATAGTGAAGGCAAGTTGTCATAATCGAGACCACAGGTTTTTGTTGCTCTTGCAGCTGTTGTGTTTTTTTTTTTCCTCTCCTTTGCAGGACTTCAGAAGAGTTCTGGAGTTTGGTTCCAACGAGAAAAAACTTCCTCCAAACCTAACTTCTCTCCATGAGTTTTTTGAATCCCCCCCCCCCCCCCCCCCCTGCCATCACGACAACCCCTCCACGCGCCAACATCCCACCTCCACCCCTAACATCATACTGAACTTACCCTAACCCCCCTCCCCTTCCCCCCTTCCCCTCACCCCCACTTCCTGCTTTGTCTGCTTACTGGGCCAGACTCACAGCGGCTACAGTGAAGTGTGTTTGGGTTGGCCCATAATTATTCGCAGCCAGCCTCCCTACAGTATAGCATGCTATTGGAGAAATTTCATATCCCTTCAAAGCTGGACCAAGCGCGTACAGACTCATGACATGTACAGAGAAATAGCAGTGATTGTTAATAAACAAGCAGCTGGAATTCAGGGGTGAAGCCATGGGGTTATGGTTGAGAACAAAAATGTAAATCATCCACAATGACAACAACTCCAACAAAGAAGAACTGCATCATTCTCCCGACCGTGCACACAAAGACACACGCGTATAATCAAGTCCTAAGAAAGAAATAACAGAAATACAAAACGATAAGCTTTGAAAGTTATCATAAAGACAACAACAACAACAACAACAACAACAAAACAGAGTGAAACTGAAATCCGCCTTCAGGAATTTACAAAACCGCACACACGCACGCACGCGCGTGTGTGCGCGCGCGCACACACACATACGCACACACACACACACACACACACACACACACACACACACACACACACACACACACACACACACACACACACACACACACACACGAGTAAAAATTACAATGAAACAACATTTTTGCTGAGCAATGTATTCTGAGTATAGACAATCAAAATAAGCAAAAGAGAACCCCTGCGCTGCAACAGATCTATCACGTGTTTTAAACATTTCTCTGTTTCCTTACTTTCTGGAAAAACCTACAATGCAAGACATGAAAAAAAAAAAGAGTGTTAAGCAATGGTAAGATAACATAGTTCATCTTTATACAATAAAAAAAAAAAAAAAAAAAAAAAGACGGGGAGAACCCACGCGCATGGCTATAAACAAACTGACATAGCACACTGACACAGAAAACAAAACCAACAGTTACAATGTCACCATCGGAAGAAAATTGCCTGGTAATCGGGTCAAGATGGTTCTTATCAATCAAACAGGCGTAAAAAGAAAAGAAACATTCCGGTTCACAAAGCGATGAGAGAGAGAGAGAGAGAGAGAGAGAGAGAGAGAGAGAGAGAGAGCTCATCTAGAAAGTTATTACTATGGAAAGTTAAGCAAAAATGCTTAGAAACCTGATTAAAATGTAACGTTCAAAGGTATACACGAGTACAGGTAAGAAGTTCTCATTTGCATTCTCAGGGATCGGTGGGAGGGGGAGGTGTCTTTGATGTCAGGGAGGGGGCGGGGGTGGGGGTGGGGAACGCTACACACATCATCATCTGAAATATAGGTACAGAGTTACATATTGAATCAGATTTGGAATAATAAAAAAAAATGTGGTAAGATCTACACGAAACTAAAGCACAACATATGGGTAAGCAAGCTTTGTCACAGGTTTATCCTTCACAACTACAGGTCACCTTTGTGAAAGAGAGAGAGAGAGAGAGAGAGAGAGAGAGAGAGAGAGAGAGAGAGAGAGAGAGGAGAGAGAGAGAGAGAGAGAGAGAGAGAGAGAATAAGATGATGGAGAGAGAGAGAGAGAGAGAGAGAGAGAGAGAGAGAGAGAGAGAGAGAGAGAGAGAGAGAATCTAGGGGGATGGAATGAGAATGAGGAATTGAGAGAACGAACGAACGAACCAATCAACCAACGAATTTTATTGAACATCGGCCACAGACCATAATTCAAAAGGATTTGGGGTGGGGGGCGAGGGAAATGGGTAAGACAATGGGTCAAGGGCACTGGGGAGGGGTAAATAATGAAAATCACTCACATACATCATGATTACGTTTTACAAATGAATTCGTCAATACACAAAAAAGAATCCAGATGGTGTCAAAAAATTACTTCAAAGAAGATGAAAACAGGTGAAAATATTTAAGAAAATGTCAATTTTAGTAGCATTTTCATCTTAATACACGGCCTGAATAAACTTGTCTTCTACGAATTGCGTAGAAAATATATTTTGAAACTTGAAAAGTTCTTTTATTATCCCGTGGAAAAAGAATAATTGACAGTGGTAATTGTACAATATTTGATATAAACGCTTCCCTTAAATCATTATAAAGTGAGCACTTACATGTGAAATGGTATTTCATCTTCTACAGAATTAACACAAAACGGACAATTTCTGTCTTTTGAATTATGACTATATCTGAACAAATTGTTATTCAAAGGTAAAACATTCAATCTTGCATGTGAAAAGCTACTTGAAAACAAACACATCAATGCTACAAAGATAAATTTCCCTTTCAAAACGACTTTAAAAGATCTATAGCTTGCATATCTTTTCTTTATCTCTAATTGCTCCGGTCCACTCTTGTATAAACATATCAATTAATCTCTGCTTGAATATGCCTAAAAAACCAACGAACATTGCCAACATCCTGTTGTAACCATACCAAGTTGAAACCAGTCTCACATAACAGTTCTCTTATATTGGTCACCCAGCATTTTTTTTACCTTTCTGATCAAGGATTACCTGCATACTATATGCTTGCCGCGGTAATCTGTTTTCTGTTCCATACTAATCAGTTTGAACCAATATCGAATAGCGCTCACGTAGGAGTTAATAAAGAGGGGGTATCTCCCCAGTTTTTCCGTATACCATTTTGTTTGGGGTCTTGAGTGGAACTCCCAGAAAACGCTTGCATGCTAGTAAGTGAACTCTCTCCAAGCCATCTAAACGATGTACCCCCCCCCACTTCAGATGAATATAATAAACTGGATTTGATTTTGGCGTCAAACACCTTAAAATAAATATGATAACTGATATCCTTGTTCTTCTGGAAGGCTCTTATCAAAGCAATTAATGCCTTTTTTTTTTAGTTTCCCTTAGCACTTAGTGTTCCGTACCAAGTCTTGGACTAAGTTTTGTTGAAAAGACGAACCCCAAATAGCAATAAGTGTTGACAACTTCTAACTTGGTATTGTTTCAAAAAACCATTGTTCATTTTTACCAAGAAATCCTCCTTTTCTAAACACCATAATTTTTGTCTTATCTATATTAACATCTAATTTTATAATTGTACAACATGTTTGCAGTATATTTAATTGGTTTTGAAGTCCGACTGGAGTTGTAGACAACAAAAACCACATCGTCTGCAAAGAGCAGAATGAATAATTCCATGATATCGGGTAACAATTGAATACCATGTCTACCTGTCTCATTCATATGAGTTTGCCAACTGATTGATAAAGATTTCAAACAGTGTTGGGCTTAAAACACATCCTTGATGGACCCCCCTTGGGGCAACTGAAATAGTCAGAGTACGTATAATTTGACCTTACACAAGATATAGAGAGTTATACATAGCTTGAAGCGCACAGAAAAAATTTTCCTTTGGTACCCTGATTTCTAATACACTGTAAAAGCTTATCATGTCTTACGGAGACAAAGGCTTTTTTAAAGTCAACAAATGCCACATATAGTTTTTTTTTTCCACGCTGAGTCAAGCATTGCACCACAGCAGAATACAGACAAAAAATTTGGTCAATCGTAGAATATTTTTTTACGGAAGCCAGCTTGACTCTCAGAAATCATATTTTTAGCTTCAAGCCATGCGTAGAGAGACGTTTATTCAATACAGAGCTGTAACATTTAGATATTGAGCTTAATAGTGACACTCCTCTGTAATTGTCAACTTTGTAATGTCCCCCTTTTTATGAATAGGAATCACTATGGCCTTAGCCCACTCTTTTGGATAACTACTTTTTTAAATATGATATTGAATAACTTCTTCAGAAAAGGAATAGTAATTTCTCTTCCAGCCTTTAGTATTTCTGGAAGCACACCATCTGAACCGCAAGCCTTACTTAACTTTAGTTTTGTTCACCGCATATGTTACTTCACTTCACTTTCAGATATTTCAGAGTTCAGTTCATGTTCTTCTTGCTCATTTAAATCAACATTATCGAAGTTATCATTTTCATCATAGCCATCGTCTTTCGAAAATACACTCTGAAAGTGATTGTGCCATTCACCTATTGTAATGTTATTCATATTTTTGACTTTTGTTTCCCACACCCCATTGCAGATAATTGTTTCCCAAACTTGGAGGAATCTGAAATACTTGATGAGAGCATTTCAGCCTGTTTTCGTTTAAAATCTCTCTTTTTTTTAATTTCAATAAATTCTTATACTTTTTCTTTGCTTGCACATACTCCACACGATCTTCTTCTTTCCTACTATTTCTGAAGATCCTAAGTGTTTTCCTACTGTACTTCTTTGCTTATCGACATTCATCATCAAACCACTCTGCTGACTTTGGAAGAGAATTGGATAAACTTTTTTTTAGCATTGGACTTCTAGCAGACAATAAAAGACTTAACGAAAATGTCTAATGCACCATCAACATCATTTTCTACTAGGGAAAAAGCCCTTTGCATGTTAGCTCTCGTGTCAGCTTTTCCCAGTTTTCAAAGGAAAGTGACTTCACCTTCTTCGTCCCATACGTGCTTTTCAATAAACCAATTGGAATCAATTTCCCGTTTAACATAATTGCAGGAAACTGCCAATGGGATAGAAAGAACAACTGGTAAGTGGTCTGATTCAGTAGAATCTTCAACAGTAAAGAGACATATTGTTCAAACCCCCAGCAAAATAGGAGACATAACAAAATAATCGACAGTGCTACACCCTGAGCTGGATATAAAAGTGTAGCTACCGTCAAAACATAGGCCGTTTAAGATCACAATGTCCAGAGAATTGCACAGTTCTAGCAACTGTTCACCAAACACGTTTAGAGCCTCATCCTGTGATACTCTACCATATGGTGACTGGCCATAGCTTTCATCATCCAAGTTTTCATCAATGTCAACACCAGCATTATTTTTTGACGCTGTTCTTGCATTTAAGTCCCCGCATAACATAATATGAAAATCGGACAACTCATATAAATCAAGATACATTGCTCGAGAGACTCAATACCAAATCCATTGTTGCGGATTCCCCAGATAGTGGAGTCTATTGGGGGCATATAAGTACACATCCAAAATATGTTCTTGTCAGTATTGAATAGTTTCCTGTCAATATCAAGAACAATCAAATTTTCAGCTGTATAATCCACCTGCTTGACAAAATTTGAAAACGTCTTCCTAACTAAAACAATGACACCGCCGGAATCCTTCCTTGGTGGGATAGTTTACTTGCTTTAGAGTTGAAAATAACGTAGTCAGAAAAAAGTGTGGACTCAAAATTCTCGCCAATGAAAGTTTCAGTGAAACAAACAAAATCGTGGGATTTAATATATTGAACGAATTCGTTATTTTCTAATTTAGACAACAGACGGTTTACATTAAAATTTAGACACTTTGCATTATCCCTCTTTACGTTAAACATACAGCGATGTTTACCTTTCTTTTTATGTTCTTCCTCACACTTTCTACTCTGGCATCTTCTGCTTGTTTTATTTTTAACTTGCTCATTGGTCCGGCCGATGTCCTATTTGGAGGGAGATTTGCGCTAGGTTCGGGTCCTTGTACGCCCTCTTCCTGATCACTATGACTGCCTTCTCTGGACTGCACGCGTTTCAAACTGTCCACAATGCTGTTCTGGCTGTTGTCTCTCTGGCGCTGGAAGTCCTTTTCTTAGAACACTGTTTTCCAGATGATTTTTTTTTTATTCTGCTTCTCATTCTGTTGACTGGTTCTGGAAGCTGACCTTTTCCCGGAATTGGCAGAAGGGGTGTCTGAGTGCTGATCTGAGTTTATTCGTGGGGAAGGGTTGGTACTGGGACTGTGTGTGTCCTGTGTTGGACGTGATTCTGATGGGTCTGTCTCCGAAGTTTGTTCCCCGTATCCTCCAGATCCTCATCTTCAGTTTGATTACCCCTTGTTTCGCCCAGATTATTTTGTTCGTTCGTCTCCTTCATTGCCATATCTCCGGCTACTGCATCACTTTGTCTAGTGTCTGAACCTTTGCAAACCTGCTCGGAGGCACTGTTTATTGGGGTGATAAGTGGATCCTCCATAACTTCATCATTCTGCAGTTCAATGCTGTCTGTGGTGTGCACACAAATTTCCAACACGTCTTCACTTTCATGGACGGCTCTTTATTCTCTGTCTCATTCTCATTCCATCCCCATAGATTCTCCATCTCCTCTCTCTCTCTCTCTTCTCTCTCTCTCTCTCCTCTTCCTCAATCCTTCCTTCACACACAGGATTTCACACACACACACAACACACACACACACACACACCAGAGAGAGAGAGGAGAGGATAGAGAGAGAGTAGAGAGAGAGAGAATCTATGGGATGAATGAGAAATGATGGAATGAGGAATTGAGGAAGGGAGAGAGAGAGAGAGAGAGAGAGAGAGGAGAGAGAGAGAGAGAGAGAGAGCGAAGAGAGAGAGAATCTATGGGGGGATGGAATGATGGAATGAGGAATGGAGAGAGAGAGAGAGAGAGAGAGAGAGAGATAGAGAGAGATATGAGAGAGAGATGGAGAGAGAGGAGAGAGAATCTAGGGGGATGGAATGAGATGAGGGGAGATCTCCGAGAGAGAGAGCTAGGAGAGAGAAGAAAGAGAGAGAGAAGAGAGAGAAGAGAGAGAGAGAGAGAGATGAGAGAGAGAGAGGAGAGAGAGAGAAGAGAGAGAGAGAGAAAACATAGAAACGAAAAACAAGAACGGAACGGAACAAGGAGAACCGCCATCCTAGATTCTTTTCTCTCCTCCTTGTCCCGGCCACCAGCCCATATTGAACATGATATACAGACTACAAAAGAGGTGACCAGGTCATTACGATCTGGTCAACGCCAACTGACGGGGCGGGGAGGGGTGGGGGGAGACGCGGTCAGGGTAGAGGAACGAGTTGAGGAAGGGGGAG
>JADBJO010025241.1:17500-24047 GCA_016801955.1 Conus betulinus
CATCTTGGCACGCAGGTAAAAATCCCATCACCACTTTCGGAAGATAAGTCACCCATTTTGGCCGTTTGGTACGGATGTACACGTTACTACATAGCATGCACGCTTCCCCGAAGATAACGTAGGGCTGCCTTATGGCGGGGGGGAAAAAAAAAACGTCATAACACACAAAACTCCCACTGCCTGTCTATACAGGTAGTGTCCGCAGAGTATCAGGCCTGCGTACCGAAAGAAAGAAATCCTTCTCTACCTCCACCTGTAAGTCTTCCAGGATCTACCTCCCAGTCCCCTTCGGCATCAGTATGGGTTCAGAGCTGGTAGTACGCGATAATTATTTTGCGGGTACATGGGCTCATTCTTCTGACAAAAAGTCAGATGCGCTTTGAGCTTGAACTAGAATTTATGAGGCGTTTGCGGCCTAAACTGTAACTGTGACCCGGACTCGGACCTGTACACATTGGGACAGAGTACCGACAAAAAATCCCCTACCTGGGAGTGAAAATGTATGCACACGCCCCCAACTCAGCCGTCTCTCTATGAAAGGAGGCGAGGAACAGCGCACAGTGCCCTTTCGTCTGAGCGGCGGGTGGGTCACTTAAGGGGAGGGGGGGATCTACCGTGTCCAAACACTGCAGATGAAGATACAAGGAAACACCTCAAACTTCACAATGGACACAAAATAGGGTCAAAAAGCACCTGAAAGGGTCCTATTGTAGTACGGACGCAGAGTCTCCAGAGAGAACTGCCCAGTTATACAATGATATAGGCGGTGGGTTTAAAAAACCAAAAAAACAAGAAAACCAAAAGTTTTTTCCTATCGACTAGACAAACGTAAAGCACGGGAATGCAGACTGAGGATGAATGGCACGGCCCAATGACACTCTGCGTTTGCTGCCTGCGATCTGCTACAGAGTGCTACCCACCATTTTTAGAATCGCTACTACTACTCCTGCCTTGCACTACTGCTACCTCAGTTACTGCTGCTACTACTCTGCTGCTGCTACTACCACTTTGCTTCTATTGCATTACTACTACTCTACTACTACTCTACTGCTACTACATTACTATACTACACATTTGCTGCTTTCTGCTCCGTACTACTACTACTATTCCTACTACTACTCCTATACTGGCTGCTGCTGCTGCTAATCCTAATATGCGGCTTGGCTGCTGCTCTTGCTGCTTCGACTTCTACATACTGTTACTCTGCTGCTGCTGCTGCTATTCTACCTACTACTGCTACTGCTGGCTGATACGGACTACGCCACTTACTACGACTATTACGATGACTACATACTCTACCACTGCTGCTGCTGCTGTACTCTACTACGCTTAACTACTACTACTGACTCCTACTACTACTACTACTATGCGGCTGCGGCCCCTGCGTTGATGTTTTGTGGTAGCGCCTGCTGCTTCTGCTGAGCTGTTTTGTAACACCACTCTTTCATTGCTGTCTCGGTCATTCTACACAAGCTCGCTGTCTTTTCTAATTGTTTCAATTGACTTTAGACGATATAGTTCTTGTGGATGCTTAGAAGATTTCAACTAGAAAGAAAGAACAAATCTACAACGTTTCTGATGGCTGCTGCTGCGGCTACACTACTACTACACTACTACTTACTACTGCTGCTGCTGCTGCTGCTGCTGCTGCTGCTCGGTTGCTGCTGTTTGCTGCTAGCTCGAGAGAAGAGGGGTCTATGACAAGATTTTTTGTAACTATCTTAAAATTTCCTGACGTCCTCAAGACCTTTTGCATTTTTTCCGAAGAGCTTGCTGCCAACAGTCTGTGTTGATATTAATATTTGGCGTGTCTTTCCGGGAACGTAAGTTCAAAGAAAAGCCATGCACCCCCCCCCCCATCCTGCCCCCCACCCCCCCCCACTTCTTCTCCCCCTCTTACTCACCCAGCTGAAATTTCCCACAGACAATCCCTAAACGCACACTCGCTTTTCTCTGTGGGAATTTGTCTCTTAAGCACTTCCGGCCAGCCCACTTGCGGAACTCGGGTCTGCAAAATAAATGACTGGGTTGTGCACTTTTTATCGCTCTCCTCTTCTCTCTCATCCTCTCTCATCTCTCTCTCGTCTCTCCGCTCTCTCTCTCTGTCTGTCTGTCTGTCTTCCTCTCAACTCTCTCTTCCTCCCTCGCCCGGTCTCTCTCAGTCTCTGTTCTCTTCCTTTCTGTCTTTCTCATCTGTGTCTCTCGGCTGTCCCCTCTTCTGTCTGTCTGTCTGGCGTCCTCTCTGTCTCCTGTCTCTTCTGTCTTCGTTCTCCTCTCTCTCCCTCTCTCCTCCCTCTCTGTGCGTGTGTGTGTGTTGTTTGTGTGTTGTGGTGTGTGTGTGTGTTGTTGTGTTCGCGCGCGCGCGGGTGTGTGTGTCTCTGTCTCTGTCTCTGGTCCCTGTCTCTCTATCTGCTGTGTGTGTTGTGGTGTGTGTGTGTGTGTTTTGTGTGTGTGTGTTTTTGTGTGTGTTTGCTGTACTGTGTGTGTGGGTTGTGTTGTTTTTTGTTTGTGTTGTTGTTGGCAAGTCTCTAACTATTACCCTGTGAAGTACTTCACTAGGCCTGAATCTCGTCCTCTTTTTCTCTGTTTGCCTTTTTTTCAAAGAGATCACAGCAAAGTGCCTCTTTAGCCCCCCCCCCCCCGTGTCTTTCTTGAAGCGACGGTTGACGTCTTTGTCCGAGTGGTGCTTGTGGCTTGAAGTCCTCAACTTGTAGCATTTGAAACAGAAATCCTAAAGGCTTGTTGTGCGGTCGGTTATCCAGGTGTTTCGCAAAGTTGTCACATATTTATTTTCATACCGTCCACCTGCACTTTGGTATGCACTGAGACCCATTTCCGATCGAAAGAAATTGAAAGTAATAGAAAAAACGAAAGGAGACAAAATAACGAAAGAGAAAAAAGGAAAGGAAGCTAAAAAGAAAAAAATTAGGAAATCGAAAGCAAGACCCAGAAGAAAGAAAGAAAGAAATAAGAGCAAAAGGGATAAAACAGAATAGAAAGAACAGAAAGAAGAAGAAAGACAGCAATTGAAAGAAAAACGAAGAGAGACAAAACAAAGGAAAGAGACAAAAATTAACCAAAAAAAATAAATAGAAAAAAAAGACGGAAAGGTTGAGGAAGAAGAGCTCTGAGACAAATTTTGGTATGCCAGCACGCTACACATTAAGCCCGTTAACGGTACTGGTTAGACTTCAACACACACACACACACACACCACACGACACACACAAACACACACACACACACAAAACACACACACACACACGCACACACACCACACACATCACACACACGCGAGCGCGCGCGCGCGGCGCGCACAGCACGCACCGCACGCACGCTTCGCACACCCACCAACACACATACACACCTCACACACACGCACGACTACGTCGTCAGGTCAGGCACGCACACACCCACACAACACACACACACACACACACACACACACACCACACGAAGTAAGCGCGCACCCACACACACAAACACACACACCCACTAAACACACACACACACACTGAGACACACACAAACAACACAACACACACAACACACACCACACACACACACACACACTAACACACATTCACACTGACTCACGCACCGGCACGTCGCGCGCACACACGCACGCACACACCACACGCCTCACGCACCGTCACGAACGCGCTCGCACACACGTCACGCACACATCACACGCTCGCACGCAAACCCGCAAGCACACACAGCACACACACACACACACACACACACACACAACACACAACACAAACACACACACACACACACACCAGCACGCACACACACACACAAACAAACACACACACAACACACAACACCACACACACCACACACACACACACACACACACCACTACACGCACGAACGCACGCAAGCAAACACGCACCACACACAAACACACACACACACATCACACAAACAGAGAGCAGACACACCCACCAACACACACACACATCACACACACCACACACACAACACACACACACAGAGCATTACACGGCACGCACACACACACACACACACACACACAACACAACAACACACCACACACACACACACACCACACACCACAACCACATATACCCACCGCTCTACCCTCTGTTCCCTCCTTTTTTTCTTTGCGGTCCAACCAGCCTGCCACTTTGGGATCCAGCATGAAGTTCAGCAGAATTGTTCCGTGCTGCCAGCCTCTTGTGAACTACACTTTTCTGTGTGTCGACCATCATCATCATCATCGATCATCCTCACATCATAACCACCCACTATCACATCATCCGCATCATCACATCACCACGACCATCACATCATCATCATCATCATCATCACATCACGCATCCACCAGCATCGTCGTCATGATGATGATGATCATCATCATCATCATCATCATCATCATCAATATCCTTCCTCTCGTCTCTGTCGCGTCTCTCTCTGTTTGTCTGGTCTGTTTGTCTGTCTGTCTGTATCTGTACGTATGTATGTATGTATGTATGTATGACATGTGTCTCTGCTCTGTATGCCTGTCTTGTCTGTCTGTTTGGTCTGCGTGTTGTGTGTGTGTGTGTGTGTGTGTTGTGTGTGTGCGTGCGTGCGTGCGTTGCGTGGCGTGCGTTAGGTGCGTGCGTGTGGTGAATGGAAATGGTGATGGGGTGTGAATTGATTATTGCATCAGTGGGTGGAATGCATATTGGTGCCTGGTTTTGCCTTCTGTATGTGTTGTTGTTGTAGCGCTTAGGGCTTTACTAGATTCAGCACCATATATGTCCCGCATCATCATCATCACGCATCATCATCATCATCATCATCATCATCATCATTGATGGCAATGTGCTGGGTATGGCAGCTTTTCATAGGATTAACGGAAGGACTTGTCTTTGAAGACGTGACGTCATAATTCACAACGGGAGCTTTGATGCACCACCCAACTTACTGAATTTGGTTGCATGCCTGATCGATCAACTTGAATTTGATCAGAAATCAACTCAGTCTGTGTCATGCACATCACAGCGGTGAACTGAAATGGGCACATACTGCAAAAAAGGGTGCAAATCAAACAGGCCTGTGCACAGAGCACATCTGAACTGCAGGAATACTGCAATGCACGTGCAACCATGTCTTATCTGAACACAGGTCAGCCAGTTTTGAGAGCCTGGTGGGCATTTGCCTGTGTGTTTACGGCACTTTTGCAACCATGCCTCGGAGACAACGACTGAGTCAGGATGACCAAGGGCGGGCAATTGCGTGGCTTCAGGAGGGCGTGGGGTGCGAGAGGTTGACCGTCAGTGACCAGACCATTCGGAACCGGTTGAGAGAGGCACACCTGCGCTCAAGACGACCAGCCGTCCGTCCTGTCCTGACACCAGCTCACCGTGCTGCTCGTTTGGCTTGGGCCCAGCGTCACTTAGCATGGACCAGAGATCAGTGGGCAAGAGTATTGTTTACTGACGAGTCCCGCTTTGCCTTATCATTTCATGACGGCAGGAACCGTGTCTGGCGGCGGCAAGGAGAACGCTATCACGATGGTCTCGTGAGCGAGCGTGATCGCTATGGTGGTGGATCCATAATGGTGTGGGGAGGGATGGCACGGAACTACAGAACCCCCCTGCACATGGTGCAAGGCAACCTCAACGGTGTGGGCTACAGGGATGGCATCCTGCAGCCCCTTGTGCTGCCAGCGCTGCAAGCTATTGGACCAGGCGCGGTACTTCAAGACGACAACGCCAGACCTCACAGGGCTCGAGTCGTCAACAACTTTCTTCAGCAGCAACACGTGATCCACATGGACTGGCCAGCCTGCTCTCCGGACCTTAATCCAATCGAGCAGCACCTATGGACGTGCTGGGCCGGCGACTTCGAAGCAATCACCCCCCGCCAGTTGACCTCAACCAGCTGTTCCAGTTCCTTGAGCAGGAGTGGCAGGCAATACCCCAGATGACTCTGAGGACTCTGATGTCATTTAATCTGTGTCATTGATGTTTTGATTAATGGCTGAAGGTAAAGTTCGAAAGCATTGTTTTGGGTTGCTTTCCGTTCTGTTGTGAAAATAGCGCGAGAATTTTCAAGTGGCCTTTCAATTGTGTTCTGAGCAGAAAAAAAAAAAAAAAAAAAAAATATAGGAAATAATGAAGTGCCATGGGGAATGTTGGAGAGAAGAGAGAGAAGAGAGAGAGATGGAGATGGGATTGTGGAGAGAGAGAGAGAGAGAGTAGAGAGAGAGAGAAAGATAGAGAGAGAAAGAAAGTGAGAGAGAGGAGAAAGATAGAGAGATAGGGAAAGAACTCAAACCTCAAAACTCAAACTCAAATAGCTTAATTTGCAAAGGCCACCGGCCTATCTGGCAATGAGGTCAAGAATAACAAAAGTAGAACACACACGCGCCCGGCGCATATACTGAAAATATGAAAGAAAGTATTTGCATAACAAAATGTTCTTCCTGAAATCACTCTGGCATTTTTGTGTTAACGGAACGGATGACATTTCCTCTCTTCGCTTTTTTAGTGCTTTAAAATGAACATAGCAGAGCGAGTTACAATTC
>JADBJO010025242.1:0-2500 GCA_016801955.1 Conus betulinus
ACACAGAACCAACTACTCGCTGTACCTGCCAATGGTTGGACTTTCGTGTCCTAGGCGAGAATGATCAGTAGGTCGGTTAAAGTTTTAGTTGTTCGCTCATGCCGTGTAACTCAGACATGCTCATCTACAGGTCAGCGGTGTTCTTATCACCACGGGAGCCAAACCCCGATCCACTAGTTTTTAGAGGTAACAAGCGAAGGGTGGAATAGGAGAAGAGAAAACTAGTATCATAAGATATAGCGACAAACAAAAATAAATAAATAATAATTCAAAAGTAAACAATTAAGTGAATAAAAAAATGCTTTTTAAAGGGAGAGGGTCTTTGAAGACGACACTTGTGATTTAAAAGGTTTGGTATAATCGTTTGTTTTTGTTTTGTTTTGTTTCGTATTTCATGTATATCTTCATCCAGTGTGACCTGTGCGAATAGGTAGTGTATTTCTACATTTTCCGCCTTTTCACTTTCACAAAATGAGTTTAAACTGTGTTGGGATTTTAGTCAAATCTTACTTTTCAGTTCTCTGGGCGCTCGTTAGACCCCTTTCTCATGGGCTGGCGGATCTGCCGGAGTTTAGGGAGTTTCTTTTTCGTTTATGTGGAACGCTTCTCTTCCGAGGATGCCGTGACGCTGTACCAATCCTGATGAGCTCACAACAGAATGAAACAGCTAGCGCCAGCTGGTTTCGTGATCTCTGCTTCGGAGGAACAGTGAATTTACCTTGCAGCTGCTGGCGAAATGATTATCTGATTAATAACAGACTTGTCGAAAATTGAAAAACAAACAAACAAAAACAAACAAAAAAAAAGAAAAACTGCACTCGCCGTCAGCTCGTAATTTTTTTGTTATTCCGAAGACGTAGTTTTATGTTATGCTTATATCTATCTATATATATATATATATATATATATATATATATATATATATATATATATATATATATATATATATATAATGCTGAACAATATATATATATATATATATATATATATATATTTACATATATATCACGCACACACATGCACACACGCTCACATTTACACACACACACATATTCATATCTATCTATTTATCGATATCTATCTACATCTGTATTTATATCTATGTATCTAACTACATACATGTAAATATATATACGTGTATACATATATAAGTATGTAAATAAATGTATATAAATATATATATACATGTGTGTGTGTGTGTGTGTGTGTGTGTGTGTGTGTGTGTGTGTGTGTGTGTGATGATTCCTATCACGAAAAACAAAATGTTCAGTGTGGGGAAAAACATGAGTACGAAAGCGGCAGGTGCGCGGAAGGATCGAGAGGATGTGACAAACGCCTACAAGCATCCAGACTGTGAGTATGTCACCGGCTGTTTGTGTGTGTGTGTGCGTGGGAGGGTTGCTTATGAATATCTATCCGTGTGTGTGTGTGTGTGTGTGTGTGCGCGTGTGTGCGTGGTGTGCGCGCGCGCGAGCGCACGCGCGCGTGTGTGTGTGTGTGTGTGTGTGTGTGTGTGTGTTGCTTCTGAGTATTTATGAATATCTGTCCGTCTGTGTGTGTGTGAGTGTGTGTGCGTGTCTGTGTGTGTACGCGCTCGTGTGTGTATGTGTGTGTTGCTTGTGAGTATTTATGAATATCTATATCTGTGTGAGGGGGGAGGGGGGCACGCATGTGTGATAGTTTTGTCCATTTTCGTCAACCAGGTGGGATTTTCCCCTACGATGTTAATGTAAGATTACTCCAGTAGAATATACATTTTTTTAATTGTAGATGCTATATCCAACTTTCCACTGCCTGTATTGATCTGAAGACCTTGAATTGTCCTCAAGGTTTACGTACCTCTTTTTATTTTTTGCATTATTTCTTCCCTTCTGAAGACTATTTTATGCACCCGTACAGAGAAGAAAGTGTCATACGCACTCACAGGGAAGAGATACTTCGAGACAAACAAACTAACAAAATGTGTTGAATATAAGATAAGGCCCTGCATATTCCATGATAAAGGACTGCATAGTTTTCCATTATCATACAGTGACATAATACAGTAAAATGTACCTGACTGATGCCAGCTGCTGGTCCGTTCCACATCATTTCTGAAATAAGCAAAATGACCTAATATGCATTTATATAAAACACACAGTGGGCATGGCCGAAGACAGTTTGCAGTTCGAATATCAGTCACTACAAATTTATGGATGAAAAAGAGGTTTTGAAAGGAGGCACGGAATAGTAAACAATTAACAAATAACAACGAACAAGGAGGGTAACTCTTGCTCCTATGATGAAATGATTACATGCCCATATCTCCAAACACTTGGAGTTTTGGGCGTGTAATTATAACGTCATAGGAGCAAGAGTTACCCTACCTGTCCGTTGTTTCAAGAGATCTGGACTGTAAGACACATCCTTTGATTAAAGCAACGTTTTTTTTTTTTCGCTTATACCACGCTGGTGCTCCTGACTCGGTTTTGCCATCTACAACAACCAAACGTCCATAGTC
>JADBJO010025242.1:12500-24046 GCA_016801955.1 Conus betulinus
TTTATCACTTTTTTTTCTCTGGGGTGGTTTGGCAGGCAGAGAATGGGGGGGGGGGGGGGGGAGGGGGGGAGGGGGAGTGTTGGTGAAGTGGGGGTGGGTGGGAGCTCAGCTATTCTGGATTTGGGGCCTGAAGAATACATCACAAATAAAAAAAAGTTAAGAAGGGTGGGGTGGTGGTGGCTATTCCAGACCTGCCTTAAAGTGATCCCCCTGTCTGCTCACCTCATCGCCACCAATTGATTGCTTCTCTTTATCAATTATTAAAACAGATTTAGTCAAACTTCTTGATCTGTGTGTGCTCAGTTGACATTTTTCTTTTCTTTTTTTTTTTTTTTTTTTACCATTTTCAATATTTGAAGGCCTTATGGTCTACCAATGGGGTTGCGCTCTAGGTGTCTATTCTGGTACAGCGACGGGTGTGACTGGCCAGTCCGACGCGGGAATGACAGTCCCTGTGGCAGAGGGCACAGGTGAAGTCTGACGCTGGTCTGTCTGCCTGGGCTGCAGCCTTTCTTCTCATTCTCTTTTCCCCGTGCTGCTGAGTGAGTGTCTCTTCGAACTTGGAGAGACCTTTCTGCTGTACCAGAATAGACACGTAAAGCGCAACTCCATAGTCTTCCGAGACTGAAGGATGCCTACAGGTCATGGTCTACCATAATGGAAATATACCATCTGTTTTATGGCGGCCTGCGGTGTGTGCACGTGCAAGCATTCATGTATGGTTGTTGTCAACAGCAATGTGGACGCCAAGGAGAAGTTCACGGACACCCTGAAACTGAAGGGTACCAAGAAAGGCAAACGGGAAGTCGTGCTGATTTTCAACTGCGATCAACTGGAGGACATCAACAGTACACACGAAGTCCAGGTTACCAATTAGACATCCAATCAACTGTAGGCCTGCAGAATCTTGTCTAAACCTTCTGTATGATCTGCTACCTGCCTACAATGCCATTTGGCCCGGCTCTAGACAAGGAAGAAGATCTGGAAACAAAAATAGTTCAGGTGTGAACACCGTTCGCAATCTTTGTGGCAGTTTTGAGAACTGATAATGAGACACAATTTCCAAAGTCTTGCAGAAAGTAAACAACACTCTTGCCATGCAGACATCAGATGTATTGCTGATAATGATAATAAGTAGATAGTATTTAAGCAAATGAACGACCAGTAAGAAATTCCAAGACTGACGAGGAATAACGGGAACCAACTCGTTGATCAGATGAGCTTAATAGAGAAATTACGTTAGATTCCATTCTCCCGCGCCATGGATTTAAAGAAATGAAAGAAATTAAATGGGTATGGTATTTCAAAAGTGAATGAATGTGAAATGAATGAAAAGGTCATGTTCAAAAGAGAAAACCAAAACAGCACTTACATCACACGGTGGCTGGAAACACATGGGCCCGTTTGCTGCGGAGTTTGTCAGGCCAGTCACCTCATCATAATACAACAGTATGATCATCTAAATATACCTACAGCTACATATTATTTGAATCTTTATACGATTGACACAGTAACAATTGCTCAGCAAATAGATGGGATGAGAAGAAAAGTTAGTGGTACTTGCTCTCTAGACAGCATCATGCCTTAAAACAAAGAATTGAAGTCCGGCAGCATCCGATATCTTATGAAATGAGCGGTGTCACTATATAAATAATTATATACGACATGTACAGTAACAGTTGCAGACCATTCTCACACCGTGAAATGATTATGCAGGATAAGTACAATCATTGTTGATCCATTGTCAGCATATGAAATATGTATATACAAAAGGTATAAACGACAGCTACTGAGAGTTGTCACCATTACCTTAACACAATAATTCAGTTCTAAAAACAGTCGTATTGTGTCAGACAATATTTCTTTTACAAATTGCTGGCTTGAAGATGTTTCCTTTTAACATAAACCCAGTTCGCATACGTTTTACCACACAGTAGTGTTACGCCCTTGTCATGAACAGCTGAAAAAAGGCCATTCGGAGACCGCAGACTCCGCCATTGTTGAACGGATCCTGGATGTGTCCTTTGATCCAGATTCGTCTTTGGGCCACATTCCATCTTTCCGCCAAGTTTCATTAGATCGGTGGAGTGGGTGTTGGCATAATTTTGCTTAATGGACATGAGATTTAACATATAATCCTAATCGTTTTTGTGCCTCGTGTATTGATGGTTTAAAAGTCCAGCATATCGCACTGGTTATGATGAAACTGTAATTTGCACATAGTCCTTTTGCACAGCCGACAAGCCATGAATCGGTCGTCTGGATCAGTGTTGTTGGAAACACATGCCCTCAGACCGTATACCGACTTCACTTCCGAATATTTCTGTGTGTCTGTAATCAACAGGTTACTTAAAAACGATTCGCTTGTGTTGTATTTTTCTAACGTAAATCTTAGTGCTGTGTATCAAATTATGTACTTGTGTGAATTTTGTATAGGGGTCATTTTGGTGTAAAAAAAATTAACTGTTGTATTTAGAAATGTTCCACTAATGTGCCATGATTAATGCTCGTAAAATCGATCTGCAGCAAAATTCTTTTATCCTCTCATTGCCATATATGTTTGTTTCAACAATTTTTTTTTTTTCCTGAAGAAGTTGTATTACTCGTATCTGTTATGTCGATCACTGAATGTATTGATCAAAGTTGCTGTCTGCTGCTTTTTTTTTTTTTTTTTTTTTACGACGATGCTTATCCTAGACTGGTAAACCATTGTGATCTCATCGTTTTTCAGTTTTGTTCCTCCCTTCCAACCCCCTCCCTTTTTTTCCTTCTTCTTCTTCTTCTTCTTTTTTTTTTTTTTTTTTTTTTTTTTTTTTTGTAGGAAACGTTTTCATCATACAGAATGTTTACGTCCAGGCTTCTCTCTCTCTCTCTCTCTCTCTCTCTCTCTCTCTCTCTCTCTCTCTCTCTCTCTCTCTCTCTCTCTCTCTGTATATCTGCCACTGGTTCGATTTCTCCAAATAACAAACTTTTTATACGTTGCTTAGCAAATGACTTTCGAATTACGTGTATGCTGATCAAGTTCACATGCAGAAATGCAAATACAGCCTTTTCACGATGAAATTTTATGATTAAAGAATGTTTATATTCAACAACCGAACGGCGTCTTGTCTGCATCAGTATGCATGTGTCAAGTGCATGCACATGTCTGTGTATGTACATACGTATGTACGTCAGTGTGCACTCCTCTTTTGTGTGTGTGTGTGTGTGTGTGTGTGTGTGTGTGTGTGTGTGTGTGTGTGTGTGTGTGTGTGTGTGTGTGTGTGTGTGTGTGTGTGTGTGTGTGTGTGTGTGGTGTGTGTGTGTGTGTGTGTGTGTGTGTGTGTGTGTGTGTGTGTGTGATTATCATTCAGTTTACTGCTGATGTCCTCTAGAGAGAAAAGGTCCATCGTTATTCACTTGGTGACAAAAAGACCGTCAGTGTTCTTTCGTGTGATGAAAGGTCCAGCGTTATTCTATCTTATGGCCATGTCTTTCTTGTGACCAGTGGTCTATACACTCGCTTTACACAAACGTCTTTCTCATGACAAACTCTTTATTACCGATGTCTTCCTCTTGACAAAATCAGGTCTATCGTTATTAATCCTACCGTCGACGTTCTCTGATGACAAGAGGTCCATCATTATCCACTTTACTGCCGATGTCCTCTGATGACAAGAGGTCCATCATTATCCTCTTTACTGCAGATGTCCTTTGGTGACAGAAGGTCCATCATTATCCTCTTTACTGCAGATGCCCTCTGACGACAAAAGGTCCATTATTATCCACTTTACTGCCGATGTCCTCTATGACAAGAGGTCCATCATTACCCACTTTACTGCCGATGTCCTCTGATGACAAAAGGTCCATCATTATCCTCTTTACTGCAGATGTCATGTGGGTGACAAAGGTCCATCCTTATCCTCTTTACTGCAGATGTCATGTGGTGACAAATGCTCATCATTATCTATTTTACTGCAGATGTCCTCTGGTCACAAAATGTTCATCATTATCTATTTTACTGCAGATATCCTCTGGTCACAAAATGCTCATCATTATCTATTTTACTGCAGATATCCTCTGGTCACAAAATGTTCATCATTATCTATTTTGCTGCAGATGTCCTCTGGTCACAAAATGTTCATCATTATCTATTGTACTGCGATGTCCTCTGGTGACAACAAGTCCATCATTATTCACTTTACACTGATGCCTTTCCGTGACAAAGGTCCATCATTGTTCACTTTACTGCAGATTTCTTTAATTCTCGTATAAAATCCTTTCATCTTAGTCAATAACATATCTATCTATCCAGCGGCAATTCCTATTCACTGAGGTCTAGTAGCGCAGCAGATGTGATGTAGCTATATGAACTGATCCGAATGCAGTGATGCCCCCTACGGGAAACTGACACTGAACCGCAGATGTCCTCTGGTGACCATCTGCCCACTTGACATCAACATCCAAAAATAGCATGTGCCTACTCACCCCCAAAAATACCGGCCAGTAGTACTGTCCACTGGCGCACCACCACATAGCTGATGAATGACCTCAAAGTGGCAAAGAATGAATGAAATATTCTAACTACAGGCTTAGAGAACAAAATCCAACAAGTAAAAAAAAAGCAGAACAAAAGAAGATTGGGCAATTCCGTTACCGTGGTGACACAGAACAACTCAGCTTGACGCTCGTCAATCCCTATACGAACGTCATCAGGATAGTATAAAACCGTAAGGAGATAAAGTGGGGTAGGCATTGCAGGGGACGAACTCCTCATGAGAGGGTTAGGCACCATCCTCATTGTGCTCACCCAAATGGATGAAGCTGCGTGTGTTTCTTGACTCCGGAAACATCGCCTAGATGCATACTTCATAGCCACATGTATGTGGGGTGACGAGGGATGGGGTCGGGGATCGCTCAAGTTTTACTCCTATTAAAGAAGTGAATTGAGAACAACTCTCAATTTGCCGCACATCAGTGCTGACCCAAGGAAAATATGGTGCCGCAAAAGTTTCATTACCAAAACTTGGATATGATAAAGCCGTAAAGGGTGTGTGTGTGTGTGTGTGTGTGTGTGTGTGTGTGTGTGTGTGTGTGTGCTGTGTTGGGGTGGGGGTGGGTGGGGTACTTTTTATACTGCCATAGACTTCCTGGAAGAGCACCCGGCACCACTCTTAACATTCACGCACGCAGTCACTACACGCACACACACACGCACACGCGTGCACACACACACACACACACACACACACACACACACACACACAAGCGTGCACACACGCATGCGCGCGCATACACACACACACACACACACACACACACATGCGCATGCGCATTGGCATTGGCGTGTGCCCACATATCCATACAAACATGTGTACATTCACCACACATACGAAAAAAAGACAACCAATGTTAGGTAGGCACTCAAGGTCTGACCAGCGCATCGGGTTAATGCGTAGGTCAGATATCAGCTAAGTCTAGTCACGAGACCCTCTTCTTCAGTTCTTTCACCTTAGTTGTTAATTCATTTATCCATCAACTTAAAATCATGCGTAGTGTCGTCTCGAGAACTTAGCGGATGTGGTGTAGCGTATTATGGACTAGTCCAAACGCAGTAACGCCTCCTTGATGAAACTGAAACTTTAATGTGATCAATTGTGACTAAACTTGTGAGGAAGTTTTCATTGTACTGATAATTAGCTTTCAAATTTTGAGAAATTGCTATCTCATATGAATCTTACTTTTGTTCCTTAATTCTTCCTTTTTTTAATTTTGGACGGATGTACAAAGCATGATCTTCGCCTTCCCTTCATAGGGGGCCAAGGCCTATACATGAATAAATAATCTAAATGTGAATCTGAATCTCTGAATGTTAAAAGTTGAAAGCCAGCTATCTGAAAAACACACTGTCCGCCCTTCTCCACCAGCCCAACCTCCCCCAATTCACCCCCAAACCCCTTTCATCTTTTACCTTCACCCACTTGCTCACATCACATATTCTCCACCCTCCCGGACATTCTCCCACTCATTCCACAGCGGGATTTTAAAAAATAATAATAATAAAATAAGAAAAATTAAAAAAAAAAAAACATCCTGTGGGGAAGCTTCAAACTTCAAACCACCTTCTATGCCATTCTATGTTTTGCTGTTAACAACTATCATACACATAGTTACCAAGGGAAAACCCGTTGTCACTATTTTAAGTGGAGGTTAACCTTCTTGTCGTTCATTGGATGTTGATGAGGAAACCATTACTGTAGTTCTATATATAGAAAATAAAATACATCATGTGACAGGCTTAACCCACAGGATGTCGACTCAGCGACTTGTGATTGGCTGAGAGAGTTGAAGTTATTTGTCAGCGGAGGTGGTGCAACACATTCAGTACGAGAGTCTGTCGCGGTCAAATTCGTTGCCTCGTCGCCTAGCTGTTGCTCGGGTTGATTTCATTATTCCTGATTTACGTTGCTGACGTCCAGAAAGGTGAGTATAAAAATAAACCAAATATTGAATAGCATTGTATGAAAGTCGCGATTGAAAAAAAAAAAAAAAAACGGATTTAGTGGTGATGTTTCGATCTTCGTTAGAGCAGCCGGCCAAATGATAGGACATTTTCGATTTTGGACTCGGAGTCCAGCTGTGTCAACCGACAGCGTGTGATGAGCTTACGATGTTTTTTTCATTCTCATTTTAGAACAGACTGAAGGCCTTGTACAACGCCCCACTCAGACGGTATCAAGTGATCATATCCACAAAAATCCATCGAAGGCCAAACTTGTGTCTAGGGGACGTCTGCTTTCGACACGGCTCTCAGTCCACCAAGTCCGATTACGAGTTTTCTCTCAGGCAGTTTTTCTTTCGCGATTTTCTTTACATCGCACTTCAAGGGAAACATTAGAAATGTTCCTCAAATATCAGGTGAACACACAATTCGGCGTATTTCAATCATATTCCGGCCTACATAGTCTGTCTGGCGAAAAGTTCTTGTGTGTGCCCCCGGCCGTTGTTACTCCGGCCAAGAAAGATCAGATTCTGGTTAGCCCAACCATTTATCAAAGCATGATGGTGAGGCCTTCGGAGATAATGCACGATATCTTACTGAAATTCCGAGGATCACATTCAGACTGGTTCAAATCAAAAAGTATACCCAGCTCAAGATGTAACATGGGTGCCTAGAGCACTATGCAGTTTTTTTTTTTTTTTTATCTTTCTGATATAAAATAATAACCAAATCCCAATTTATGTGTGTGTGTTTTATTGTTGTTGTTGTTTTTGTTTTATAGTGTATTAGACTGCTTGGAAAGAACTGCACTTCAATCTATTCACCACATGACTGTGTGTTTGATGTGATCTATGTAGTAAAAGCATCACAAGTTCACACAAGCTTCGCACAAGCTTCACACACTCACATACACACACAAAAATGCCTCATGTGTTTTGTGGAGAGAGCATCACAGTTGATCACATTATCTCATGTGCCACTATCAAAACAGTTTATACCCATACTTTCTACATATTACTATTACAAATATTTTCGAATCACCAGCATTAACCTATGAATTCTTTTTCTTTATCAAAGAGTCCAATACGTAAGTACTTATAGTTTCTTACATTTATTTACACATACTTATGAGGTTACTTTAATTGAGTCAATCATTAACCTACTACTAAATTTACATGATATATACGAAAGGACCATCGTTATCCGTCCCCTACCTCTCACTGTACTCTCCCATATCAAAACCTTTTGTAGCTTTCTAGCAGTATCATGAGGGTTTTGACTGTTTTCGTTGATGTTTTTTTTTTCTTGTAATTTTTTTGGGGGGTCTAATATCACCTAGAGTAGATAGACGTTAAATTTGAAACTAACTAACACACACACACACTCACACTCGATGACATACACACACTCTGTCACACACACATACATACACGCACAAACACACATAAATATGGTGTCACATACACATACATACACACACACACACATATAATATGATACATACAAACACTCTCTCTCTCTTTCTGTGTTAATTATTTCTGCCTCTTACTCTTAGCCACAGTTAAGAAAACCAACCAGTATCTCACCATGCACACGTTTGTATAAACTGAAATGTGGATCTTAAAGATTTCATCGTTGTTGTAATCAATTTATTCTAAATTGCATGGTACACCATACAATTGTATGTTCCAGTGTAGGTAATCATGTTGATTTACCTTCCAAAAGAGAAAGTGATCAGCATTTTTATATATATATATATATATATATATATTATATATATTTTTTTTTTTTTTTCTTTTAAAAATTTTTTGTAGTAAAAGGCACAAATTGTTAAAACTGAATGCTTAAAATCTCCCCTCCTCTAAACACCTTTTCTCTCTCTCTCTCTCTCTCTCTCTGAGTCTCTAATTCGCTTTCTCATTCATTCTCTATGTCTTTCACTGTCTCATTTAGTCGTTCTCTTTTTCCTCTCCCCCCTCCTCCCTGTTTTTTACATGTGAATAAAGAAGCTACACTCACCTTCACTCCCCTATCTCCCCCCCCCCCCCCCCCCCACCCCTGTCTGTCTCTGGGAAAGCCAATCCAGTTGCTGAAGTTTGTCTTGTAATTAAGTGTTGTTTTGTTGTTGTTGTTTGTTTTTTTTTTTTTAGTTACAGGTCCTAATCTGACAGACATGTTTTCATTCAGTCATTGCTCTTCTTTATGTTTTCAAAAAGACAGTAAACTTTGTTAGTCAGGTATAAAACTTGATCTTATTACTTCCACAAGGTATGGGCAAATAAACAAATTCTTCAAAAACGTTTTTGGTTGTTGTGTCCTAATCCTTTCAGGAATACAGGGGATTGGGGTGGGATGACAAAGGGGAATTCAAAATGGCAGCATGTGTAAAAAACAAATGTAAACAACAAGAATGATTAGAATAACCCGTGAAGATAGAAAAAAAAGTTAAAGATTATGTAACTTTCTTTGAACATTTTCTTCATTTCCAGCATTTATGAAATCTTCCTTTAATAAGGTAAAACCTTGATAAAGTCAGTATATATTGCAGAAATTTCTTTAAGGTATTCTTTACATGATTATATAACTGCTTATGTACATTTGCAGCTCGCATTTTAAAACATTGGGATTGTGTGTGTGTGTGTGTGTGTGTGTGTGTGTGTGTGTGTGTATGCGTGAAAAATGGACAAATAAATTGAGAGTATAAAGAGGTTATGAAGTACTGCACTAACGTTTTTCCGTGCTTACATTTTATGAGAATTATGTCAGTTCCTGGTTGGAACAGCTCAGTAGAAGCACCCTTGGTGTATTATTCTGTAACCTATGACATTCCAGATTTCTTTAATAAAAAGTTGCAGCATCAGTATCAGGCAACTTTGTATGGAAATTGTCTTTTATTTGGACCAGAGTTGAACTGTTTTAACCCTGTGATGTTGTTTTAGGGCAGCATCAAATAATACCTTCCAGTTAGCATTAATGATCGTGAACCAGAAGCACAACAGTGTCAGAGCACTGGCCTGATGAAAGACAATAGACATTAATTTTGATTGTTTTCAGAGTTTTTTTTTTTCCAGCAAAATTCTCAGAGTGAAAACAAAGCTCACATCTTTTTTTCATTGTTTTTTTTCCCCTTTAACTTGTGCATATACTTTACCTTTTTCTTCTCTTTCTTTTTTAAGGACATCATATGACATCCCATGATGTCTTTATGTGAAGATGTTTTTAAACCTCAAAACTGAACTGGCAGAAAAGGCTTGAAAGGGGAATCAACTCTAATAGGTGCAACTTAAGTGTTCTTATGCTACATTTAGCTCCCTTGTTAACTGTTGGTGTAACTGAACACAGGTCTGGACATGATTATAATTCTGAATGAGGGCAAAAGGAATGAACAAAAATCCCATGCCTGATTTATAATTTCAATACAACGGGTTGTCTCCCATCTACATGCTTTTGAGGGCAGAATCACTCGCCTCCAAACTGTTATACAATGAGCGGAAAGAAAAAAAGCAGGTGAAAATGATGTCTGTGAGACTAAACGATATTCAGCAAATGTTAAACATGAAAGGGGGGGGGTATCAGGAAGGCGGGGTGGATTGATCCAGTAAATATCTGCAATAGCGGCGTAACATCTCTTCTCTGATGTAATCCCTCAGTGTTTCTCCTTTTGACTCATTTTTTTTTTTTATTACTTTCTTTTCCAAAAGCATTTACACCAAAGTTTAGGCTGCTCTAGAGATTTCATTGCATCATCAAAATTAAAAGAGAGAATATCATTCGTCAGCCTGCATCTTCTTTGGCAATTTATGGCATTGGCCTTAGACATTCTCTAGACATTATAGGCCTACTTTTGAGGTTTCACTGCGTAGACCTTTCTTCTTTTGGTGTTTCATGTCCACCTTTTTTTTTTTTTTTTTTTTTGAGGTTTCACTACATGTGCCTGTCTCCTTTCGAGGTTTACTGTATAGGCCTATTATCTTTGGAGGTTTTGCTGCAAATGTCTACCTCTCCTTGAGGTTTCACCGCGTAGGCCTGCCTTCTTTTGAGGTTTCTCTCCATAAGCCTGTCTCCTTTCAAGGTTTCAGTGCATAAGCTTACCTTCTTTAGAGGTTTTGTTGCAAAGGTCTACCTTCTTTAGAGGTTTGACTGCATTTGACGTACTATCATTTATGATTTCACTGCATTGGTCTTTCTTCTTTTCAGCGAGGTAGGGAGGGAGGAAGAGAGAGAGAGAGAGAGACTTGAAATTCACACAATGAAATCTGTTGTCACAATGAAGTTAAATACAAGTAAAACAACAAAAGCCAACAGCAGCTACAATAACAACAACACAACACACACACACACACACACACACACACACACACACACACACACACACACACACATATTGTGTGTACATGAGTAGGTGCGTGTGTGTGTGTGTGTGTGTGTGTGTGTGTGTGTGTGTGTGTGTTCGATGGGAGAGTGACCTGAATTTCATACAGTGAAATCTATTGTCACAATAAAGTTATACAAGTGAAACACACACACACACACACACACACACACACACACACACACACACACACATATTGTGTGTACATGAGTAGGTGCGTGTGTGTGTGTGTGTGTGTGTGTGTGTGTGTGTTTCACTTGTATAACTTTATTGTGACAACAGATTTCACTGTATGAAATTCAGGTCACTCTCCCATCGCTGCCAACCCTCTGGCAATATGTGTTCTAAATGTCTGTTTTCACTGCTGTGGATTTGTATTGCTAGAAGTATGTTGTAAGTTCCAAGAAATGCCACTTTAGAACTCTAAAAAATACTAAATTCTACTGTTTGGGGAATGTTGCCTCTTGCCCTTACAGGGGCACTGCCAAAGAGGCCAATGCATATCCTTGATGCTCTCCCATCCTTCTTCATTGGCACTAGATTGTTCAGCTTCTTTGTTTACTACCCATTTTCAGACATGATTCATGCATATTGCCAAGTGCACATGACATAAAATCCAGTGTACATTTGTTTATAGACGCAAACGCATGGTAAAGTCTATACGCGTGTGTATCAAATTCTGTTTGCTATTTT
>JADBJO010025243.1:0-24046 GCA_016801955.1 Conus betulinus
CTTGCACCAAACTGGATGAAGATAGGTGATTGCTCGTTCTGGGTTTCGGTTGTCCCAGTGTTGTGTATCTCGCCTGAAGAAGACCTAAGGGGTCGAAAACGTGTCGTGTTTTGTCTTGTTTGTCAACGTTTCCGGCGGTGTTTTATCAATAATTTTTTCAAATATGTGCAGATTTCTGCCTGCAGTTTACCTCACTTAGCAACTAGATTTAATCATAGATGTGTAGGTAGGACATATCTATGATTTAATAGATTCGTGGCATTATTTTGTTTTCATTTTGCATTGAAAAAAATTTGTAACTATAAATCAAACTTGGTGACTTTTAGATTTGTTTAGAATTTTGATTTTTGTGTATGCTTATTGTATATTAAGTTTATGTAGACTTGTTCAGTTGAAACATGCAGACTTGATTCATATCTCAACAAAGAAGACACGATTTTGTTTCACAAAATCTATCATTCCATGTGTGTTCTTGCCTGGGTTTAAAAAAACATTCAATAAAAAACAAAATTGTTTGCATGTTGCCAGAATGTGTCCTTCATAAACAAAATGCATTTTTTATTTATGATGCAGAGAAAGGCATTTGAACATAGCTTTCTATAAACACCATTTTACAGTTTTACCACAAAAATACGACTCATCACACAGCTAAAATTCTCACGCAGCCTGCTAGCCGTGCCATCATACTGCTCATTAACTATATCACACATTTCACCTGCATTATCGTCATACTGATATCCAACAATATTCGCACACTATCATCACCAATATCATCACACAGCTCAGCAACTACATCTGACATAGCTCTACAACATTCCTGTCATACAACTCTACGACAATATCAGATGACTCGCCAACAGTATCATTAGATGACAGCTCACCAGCAATGTCATTACATAACCCATCAAACAGTTCATTAATAATAGAACACACACTTACCACTCAACTCTTCAAAAAATGTCACTGCATAGCTTACAAGTCCATCACATAATACCACACTACAAAATCGGTATATAATGTACTACACAACTCTTTAGATATGTCACCACAACCGCTCATCAAACGATGGACATCACATACCCTCCTCACGCAACCTCCTCAACAAAAATAGTGTAAAATAAGTTACCACAAAACTCTTCAAAATATCACCACGCAGCTCAGCAACAGTATCACCATACATCTTGCCGCACACCTTACCAACAATTACCATCACAGCTCATCAACCTTATCATTCCATCTCAACACACAGCTCATCAACAATATCGTCACATCTCACCTCAATTCATCAATAATATCATCACATCTCACCTAAATTCATCAATAATATCATCACATCTCAACACCACAGCTCATCATATCATCACATCTCACCTCAATTCATCAATAATATTATCACATCTCACCACAATTCATCAATAATACTCATCACATCTCACCTCAATTCATAAATAATATCATCACACCTCACACACAGCTCATCAATAATATCCTCACAATCTCACCACAATTCATCAAATATATCATCACTTCTCACCTCAATTCATCAATATCATCACATCTCACCTCAATTCATCGATAATATCATCACTTCTCACCTCAATTCATCAATAATATCATCACATCTCACCTCAATTTCATCAATAATATTCATCACATCTCACCACAAATTCATCAATAAATATCATCAGATCTCACCTCAATTCATCAATAATATCAACACATCTCACCTCAATTCATCATAATATCACATCACATCTGAACACACAGCTCATCAATAATATCATCACATCTCACCTCAATTCATCAAATATATCATCACATCTCAACACACAGCTCATCAATAATATCACACAATCTGAACACACAGCTCATCAATAATATCATCACATCTCACCTCAATTCATCAATGATATCATCACATCTCAACACACAGCTCATCATATCATCACATCTCAACACGCAGCTTCATCAATAATATCATCACATCTCACCTCAATTCATCAATAATATCAATCACATCTCACCTCAATTCATCAAATAATATCATCACATCTCACCTCAATTCATCAATAATATCATCACATCTCACCTCACAGCTCATCAATAATATCATCACATCTCAACACACAGCTCATCATATATCATCTCATCTCAAGTTCATCAATAATATATCATCACATCTCACCACACAGCTCATCAATAATATCATCACATCTCACCACAATTCATCAATAATATCATCACATCTCACCTCACAGCTCATCAATAATATCATCACATCTCACCACAATTCATCATAATATCATCACATCTCACCTCACAGCTCATCAATAATATCATCACATCTCACCACAAGTCATCAATAATATCATCACATCTCACCTCACAGCTCATCAATAATATCATCACCATCTCACCTCAATTCATCAATAATATCATCACATCTCACCTCAATTCATCAATAATATCATCACATCTCACCTCAATTCAATCAATATATCATCACATCTCAACACGCAGCTCATCAATAATATCATCACATCTCACCTCAATTCATCAATAATATCATCACATCTCACCTCAATTCATCAATAATATCATCACATCTCACCTCAATTCATCATAATATCATCACATCACATCTCAACACACAGCTCATCAATAATATCATCACATTCTCACCTCAATTCATCAATAATATCATCACATCTCACCTCAATTCATCAATAATATCATCACATCTTCACCTCAAGCTCATCAATAATATCATCACATCTCAACACACATCAGCTCATCATATCATCACACTCACCATCAGCTTCATCAATAATATCATCACATCTCAACACCACAGCTCATCAAATAAATCATCACAATCTGAACACATCTCACCCAGCATCATCAATAATATCATCACATCTCACCTCAATTCATCAAATAATATCATCACATCTCACTCAATTCATCAATAATATCATCACATCTCACCTCAATTCATCAATAATATCATCACATCTCACCCTCAATTTCAATCAATAATATCATCACATCTCACCTCAATTCATCAATCAATATCATCACATCTCACCACACATCTCATCAATAATATCATCACATCTCACCTCAATTCATAATACAATGATATCATCACATCTCACCTCACCTCACAGCTCATCAATAATATCATCACATCTCACCTCAATTCATCAATAATATCATTACATCTCACCTCAATTCATCAATAATATCATCACATCTCACCACACATCTCATCAATATATATCATCACATCTCACCTCAATTCATCAATAATATCATCACATCTCACTCAATTCATCAATAATATCATCACATCTCACTCTCAATTCATCAATACTATCATCACATCTCAACCACGCAGCTCATCAATAATATCACCACATCTCACCTCATTCATCAGTAATATCATCACATCTCACCTCAATTCATCAATAATATCATCACATCTCACCCTCAATTTATCAATAATATCATCACATCTCACCTCAATTCATCAATAATATCATCACATCTCAACACACAGCTCATCAATAATATCATCACATCTCACCACAATTCATCAATATCATCAAAATCTCACCTCACAGCTCATCAATATATCATCACATCTCACCACAATTCATTCAATAATATCATCACATCTCACCTCACAGCTCATCAATAATATCATCACATCTTCACCACAATTCATCAATAATATCATCACAATCTTCACCTCACAGCTCATCAATAATATCATCACGTAATTCACCACATTCATCAATAATATCATCACATCTCACCTCAATTCATCAATAATATCATCACATCTCACCTCAATTCATCAATAATATTCATCACATCTCACCTCACAGCTCATCAATAATATCATCACATCTCACCACAATTCATCAATAATATCATCACATCTCACCTCACAGCATCAATAATATCATCACATCTCACCACAATTCATCAATAATATCATCACATCTCACCTCAATTCATCAATAATATCATCACATCTCACCACACAGCTCATCAATGATATCACCACATAATTCATCACACCAGCTCATCAATGATGGATATCACCACATAATTCCAACACACAGCTCATTAACAATATGTCCATAGTTCAACACACAACTCTTCTTTAAAAATGTCACTGCACGGCCCCATCAACAAAATCATCACATAAACCATCTCACGGCCTCACCAATATCACCACACAACTCACCAACAGTAGCATCACATGCCTTTCCACGTAACTCGCAACACTATCATCATCACATGACGTACATACACATAACTCATCAACAATGTAAAGAAAACCTCTCAATACAGCTCTTCAACAGTGTCATCACATTAAACATCACTCAGCTCATCAACAATATCACCACATAGTTTGAAATGATCGAAGTCTCACGGGTAGGCGTAGATAGTTCTGTACGACTTTTTACAAGTCTTGTTACCCAGTTTGGTACAGCTAGCATCAGACATTATGGGCAGGGATTTTCAAAGCAGTCTAAACACAAAGTCTTCCTACTGTTCAGTACATACATGAGTACAAGTACCATCCTGCAGTTTGATACTGTGCACAAAAAAGAAACGCATATTTTTTTTCGCTGAAAATATTAAAGGAAAATTTTGACTGAGACATGCCCTGTATAGCAGGGAACTCTTGTCCAGTGTGAATAGTCAGACATATAGTATCTGCGTAAACTTGATGTTTGTAAACGTTTCTTTTTTTTCATCAGTTTTGCCCGTCGTAAAAACACCCAGCAAACATACTCAATATAGAATGTGCCACAAGGGTACACGCTGGGCCCTCTCTAGTCCTTCTCTGAAAGGTGGTACAGTCCAGGTGCATGGGATCTGCAGTCTCCACCCCCAACTTATCAAACAAGTCGAGAGTCCCTTGATGGACTGGCTTTACCTCAGGTCCCTGGCACCCAATGGTCGCTTCAGAGTGCTCATGACCCGCCCCTCACTGGTGTAAGCTCTGTCCACCTTGTCCATACTTTTAACCCACACGCCCAGAGATTGACCCTCGGTAATGTCAGATCTTCGTTTACACACACACGCCTCAGTATCTTTTCCTTCCGTGGTAGTGATTTGTTTTTCATCACCTCCCCGTCTGTCATCCTGGAGACCAACCGAACCAGCACAGCATGGCCTCCTCCTTGCTGTTGTTTTGCCTGTTGTAAAGCACTTCAGCGGATGAACAGCAACGGGTGAGGCTGCGGGTTGCACACGCTGCTGCTTGAGCGGTGGTGTTTTTCGCCGGTGGACTTTGCAGACATGAAATATGGACTGGTTCACCCACGGGAACGCTCTCGTGGAGGGTTTTGTCCGTGTGTGACAGCCGGTGGGCCATTTCACAATGGCATCTGTCAGGGTGCAATTATCTCCCTTGACGTCTCATGGAATTCCCTGTTCGTGCCAGCACCCTGTGTGAACACAGCAGAGGCATGCAAGGGTGGTGCAGGATTGCTCCCAGCTGGTTTGTTCAGCAGTTGTGAGGACAGTACTTTCTCTGGGTCTTACACGCACTTGCGGGTGTATTTTTTTTTTGTACTCCCAGTTCTTATAGAACAGAAACTACTTTACATGGGAACGAAGAAAATGCTGTCTGTCAGCCTGTCTGTCTGTCTGTAGTCAAAATGTGTTTCACTGGCCCCAGACAAAACCTCTGGGCTATAATGGCCCCCAAAAGTGCTTAGCTGATTTCTTATCTCAGTGACAACACGCATGTGTTGATTGTGACGTTGTATTCAAGATAGATCTGAACTGGGAGTAGGTTTATATGCTTTGCATCTTGTTCTTCTTTAATAAGTGTTACAGTCGCTCCTGCTGTTTGTGACCACATTGATTACCTTCTTTTCTTAGCGCTTGTATCGACCCGCCTGTGTCGGTCTTAACATCGAAAAACACGGACTGATTCGCGTCCGGTCAATCATTGCCATAGATGAGAGCAGGCACTTGGCACACGCTGCGATCTCCTTTTCGTTGGCGAGTAAGCCTGGGGGATCAAAATGCTCACCCAACTCTTAGAAATCCACTTCTCACATCACTCAGCACCTGCCCAACACTATTAGCTGGTACAGGAACCAGCTGTTTGATCGGAGGGCTGTCTGACACGTCCTTCTTATTATGGGACCATCAGTTTCATTAACGCGAGTCATCACCGTTCTGGCATCTAGGATACTTTCCCTGCTTTCATTGCACCCTATTCTTCTTGCCTGTGCTATCCTAGATTCTAATTCCATGTCACTACGTTTGCTGCTAACATCGTAATCAACTTCCACTTTGGGGAATTCTGCTTTCTTGATGAAGATTAACTAAAAAGGTCCTCTCTTCGTCTTCGTTATGCTCAGATAGATAGATAGATAGATAGATAGATAGATAGATAGAGAGGACGGAAACAGAAACATCACTATGACTTAGGCTATATCTCTATCATTATTACCTTCATTACTTTTTAATTTGAAAAAACTAATGGCTCAGCAATTTTACTTCACTGCAGTATGAGAGTTCATTTGTGTGTGTGTGTGTGTGTGTGGTGTGTGTGTGTGTGTGTGGTGTGTGTGTGTGTGTGTGTGCGTGCGTGCGTGTGTGTGTGTGTGTGTGTGTGTGTGTGTGTGTGTGTGTGTGAGCGGGGGGGGGGGGGGGGGGGGGCGATCGCACATTGTTTTTTTTTCAGTTTTCATTATGATTATATTTCTTTCTTTTCATTTCTTTACTGCATATTTTGCATTCTTGACAAAACCGTGACTTGAGCACCAGTAATAGTCTTCCTTCTTGTTTCTGGCGGTACCACTGAGATCTAATAGTCCACACAAAGAGAAGTGGATCAAGTCCAGAGTTAAATGGTAACACGAAGGCAACCATGATGTCGTGGATCTCGTTGAAAAGAGTTGGAATGTGTGATCTCATTATGTTCACAAATCCGAATGCAAACCATCGAACAGCATGCGTGGCAGTCACCTTTGCCATCACGTGGACTGAAAAATAAACCGATCTCTGTGTAGGATCCAGTTTTTATTCTGTATTTTGGTGTTCGAAGATGTATGGCTGCTTGACCCACCATAATTAGTAAACACAAAGCAAAATTGAATAGAACAGTAACTGCAAACCATTTAAAGTTTGGTCTAAAATGGCTCATATTACCAAATAAAGCCAGACGACACAGACCAGACTGACCCTGGAGTCCCCAGTGTGACCGTCCAGGAAGAAGTGGAATCAGCAATAATAAGGCTCCAGCAATCCACATCACAGTACAAACCATACTGGTCAAAGAATGGTTGAATCTCCAGGAGTGGTCTGGAAAAACGCAGGACAACCACGTGATACAAGGTGATGAACCCAACGATCATTACTGACACAGAACTGGACAGAAAGCACAGAAAACCCTGCCAGTCTGCAGGTAAAGCTGGTGGTCCATGCTTTCTCGTTCTGTAGGTACTGACCACTATATATCAGGTCTACTGCCACAACAATGCTGACGTGGCAACCCATACATATGTCGGTGGACAGAAAATTGGTAACAGCTGACAGGAAATTCTGTTCAAACAATTTCTTGACAGCGGATAAAGTAATGAAGCAAAGCCAGCTCCCCATGATCGCGAACGAGACAATTTGCCAATAGAAAACTGTGTACAGTTTGGAGGCTGGCAGCGTTGTACACGACGTAGCACTGTATGGGAAGCGGAACAGGTAATTTTACTGGAGTGTTTTGGGAGTACACTGACACAACAAGATCTGTGGTTTGAGCATGAAATGCGTTCTAGTTCATCTGATCTTGAAAACAGATCGAAGGAAAAGTGAACAAGCGTATTCCCTTTCAGATCCAATTCTTTGAGTTGTGGCATTGTTTTAAAACCTACGGGCCCCAACTGTTTCAGCGCCAGAAAGTGACACATTTAAGAAATACAGATGAGGTAAATATATAGCGATTTCATTATAAAGGATGTTCAGATGTGTATTTGAGGTATCCAGTCGTTTCAATATGTAGCATATTGCCTCTTCACTCTGCTTTTGATTTTTGTTGACAGGATTGTTTCCCACGTGAAGACATTTCAAATTTGGTAACATAGAGAAAATGGCAATATCAAGCGTTCTGATGTTATTACTGACCAAACTGATATACTCTAGATTTACCAGCTTAGTCTGTGAAATATTATACAAGGAACAGGCAGCCAGAATCAAACGCACAAGATAAGTGTTTTCATTAAAATCAGACAGTGACATTTTCGAGCCTGTTGCATCCACATATCTTAATTTAGGGAACAGGTCAGAGGTGAACAAACTGCTGCAAAGGAAGACATGACCTTGACACAGGCACTCCTCAGGACAGGTCCTGTCACACATCAGTTCACCATCACGCTGTGGACACTGACCCCAGCCATCACACAGATAATCGCCGCCATGCACACCACACCGTGGAAGCGCGACAGCGAAAGAGAGAAGAACACGTTACTGTCTCACAGTCTTCTTCGTCTTCTCCCACGTAAGCAGTCAAAGAATTCATTACATCTAGTGTAGACAGGCAGACAGTACAGCCACTCAGACGTACAACGATAATGGACTGTGAGGACAAGAGTGGTCAGCTGTCATCAGCTGTTGGGTGAAGTAACCTGTCCCATCCAGATTCACATAAAAAAACAGTTGCTTCATGTCCTCATTTTTGACCGGTGTCAGGTAGGAGTTGTCATCGGGGACACTCGGCCTCATCAGAGTCATCCAGACAATCTGTGTACTGGTTGCAGCGTTGACCTTGAGAAGTGCATTGACCGTTAGAGCAGAGGAAACCAGAGCATGGAGGATGTTCACAGAATGACTCATCACCTCCATCTGGACAGTCCTGTCTGAAGTCACACACAAGACTATGATGCGTTGTCGTGACACATCATCGTTACATTTAAACATGACGTAGGTAGATGTGAATCGTCTTTTCGAGAAATATCGTGCCAGCGTGTTGTGTGTCACTCACGTTCATGAACATGTTCTGTTTTGGTAGGAGTTGTTTTCATTCTGAGACTTTCGAAACTGCACGACAAGAACCTGTGCGTCAGACAACTCTCTGAGCACCTTGATAAAGACTGTCGGGACTGTGTCCAGATGGAATTGAAAGAGGACAAATCAGGCCACAACACTTGTGAATGAAAACCTTCATGACCTTGAGCCAGATACTCGCACAGAACTGCTGGAGTGAAAGTAGTGTCTGCAGTCCGAGCAAATGTCATGGAAGAGAAAGCTCTACGTGTGACTGTCCTTGCAGGAAGATCCTTAGAACGGATGTTAAAGTGATCCACGTTATAGACAATAGTTTTGTCAGACCATTGGTAGAACTTGCTGTATACAAAAGACCCCTGCCAACCTGACGTGCACCCCAATCGCACAGAAAATTCACCGCAGTGTTTTGAAGAGGAGGAGGAAATCCACCTGTTCCTTCCTGGATTTTACCATCCCAAATCTACCACCCTTTAAAAAAACACTCTTGATCAGATAACTGGACCAGTGTCAGTTTATCAAATACGAGGAGCTTAAAACACTTGTTTTGTGAAGCCACCATTCCCTTGCAGTTGGTGCTGCTGAAGGCGCAGTGCTCTGTTTCATCTCGCCCATCTTCACATTCTGACCTATGGTGACAATCCACGTGTTGCCGGAACATGTCGTAGTAGTAATCCACAGAACAGTTGAACAAACCAGTGTGGACAGTTTTACAGGTTCATGTGTTTTGTACAGCACAGACAGGTACAATTTCAGGCCACCGTGACAACGTTTGTATCGAGGCAGGACCTTAAGGTGTGTTGTGTACATAACGTGGGCTGGGGGAAGGATAGGAGGTGCACACACGTACACCAGTTTTGGTGGAAGAAGTTGGTTTCCTGTACGTTAGTTTCAAGGAAGAACAATGCATACAACTGTCAGTTGATGGAAACTGCAGCAGACTGATTATGAACCATCCTGCGGGGTGCGCTCCACCCACTGTCGAACTGGATAGATGCACGATCGGTCTGATAAAGTCATCTGTAGATATCCAGAATACTTCGCTAGGCGTTCCACAATGAAATTTTTTATTTTTTGAACGTCTCTTTCGTCACTTTACTACCTGGGGATTGTTACTGTTGAATAAAACAAATCTTTTCTCTTTTGGATTCAATGAGCATCTCATCCAGGCTGTGGTGATTGCATTTCATGTTATACGGCATTGTTCCCGTTGGACTGAACACGTTGACAGCCCAGAGCCTGGAGGTACACCAATACTCTAACCTTTGGATGAGAATACGCACATACATACCATGGGGCGCCGCTAGATTCAGCTGACAGAAGGTCCTGAAATCACCACACACCCCGTATATCACACCCTGCTGTGCTGTGTGCCAAGGCACGGTGTTCCGACAGTCTGACGCGTTTGTATGGACGACGGTGTTGTTTGTGTCGTTTTTGGTTGATGGTGTACTCTACACCTGGACAGACGTCGGTGATTTCCAGAGGGTCAAGAGTGGTGCTGATGTACGTGCTGTTCACATTCCATGGACGTGTGACCAAGGCACCCCCAGACTGTCAGAAGACAACTCTGCCATCACACAGTATTAAGATCCAAACAGACAAGGCGTACCGGTAATGTCGTCTCGTGAGACGTAAAGCTAATACCATATTTCCGTGTCAGCTCACTCCAGGTATTGGAACGAACTGGTGTACATAGCCCACATCGCGTCACATAGAAATAAACAAATAAATAAATAGAGAGATAAAGAGATAAGTATCTAAGTAAAAAAATAGATAAATAAATAAATAAGAAAAAAATACACCGCGCATTGTCATACTTTCAGTTCTCTGTCGAATTCTTTCATTATTGAAAAATACTATATTTTGAGACGCAGTGTTAGCGCTTTGAGAGATGTGAACTAGGAAATATTAGCCCCATCCACATACCCCACCCTTTCTCTCCCCCCACCTCTGTCTGTCTGTCTGTCTGTCTGTCTGTCTGTCTGTCTGTCTGTCTGTCTCTCTCTCTCTCTCTCTCTCTCCCTCTCTCTCTCTCTCTCCAAGGAATTATTTTTACAATCCATAAAAATAATTAACTAAATGTTGCTAATCTTCTTGAAGATTCCAATATAATGATGGTAACACCAATAACAATTACAGTATCGGCAGCAGCAGCAGCAGCAGTAGCAGCAGTGGCAGCAACAACGTCGTCGTCATTCTTCTTCTCCTCCTCCTCCTCCTCCTTAAAGCTTATAGAGCTCACTATAAAAAAACACACAACAAACAAACAAACAAACAAAATGCCAGACCAACAACGGCTCGGGACGCTTTACAGGATATATTAATGTACTGATGCAATGCACGTACTATTCTACAAAACGCATTACATCAGTAATACACATATGGCACATTAGATAAGTCATGTTTCAAGTGGATTTTCTCCCTTTTGAGTCCCTTCATTCTCTCTCTTGGTTTTCTTTGATGTTGAACTTTTCTGTTCAGGTCCCAATTTCTTTTTCCACTTTCATTTTACAGTTTAGTGGCACTCGACAATTGAGTTTCGGGTGTTTGATTACATTTAATATCATTTCGTGAAGCTTATCAAGTCTTGGGTATGTATAATAGCTTTTGACTTTTTAATGTTCTTTTTCTGTCACTGGGTTGGTTGAATAGTTGTTTTTGGTGTGGTATCTATCGCAAGCCGTGCCTCTGACGGAGTGTTACTTAGTCTGAGCGACAGAATGACTTTGTTCTCCTACCTCTTCAAAGTAACGAATGCATATCTGTTGTGTCACGAATCTGCAGGTTGTATATATTTGATTTTAACTCATAGGTTTTCATGGTCTTTTCTCAGAATCATTTGGTGACACTTTCTATACCGAAAAGTGTCATATCTAAACTCGCGTCTGTACCTTTTTATATTTACCTCTACACTTCTAAAATGTTTGCTGATAGAAAACTTGCTGCCCACTCTGCACATTATCTACATCATCTTTTCTCAAGCTCCTTACGAAAACGCGTAACTGATACGAAGGCGGAGAGGTACACATCCAGTGAGTTCGTCGATGGAAGTCATCACATCAGAGCGTGCACCTGTCCATTTGTTATTCCACAATGACACCGACCTTCTGTTGTGCCAGATCCAGGTCCATCCTTAGAAGTTAAATCATCATTTGTTTGTTTGTGATGTGCCCTTCGTCCAGATCATTCCTTTTTTCCCCCGCCCGTCTGCATTAGGGTTTCTCTTTCCTAAAGCGTTTGTCTTACACTTTGGAATGTTCTCTTATACTTAGCATTCTCGCACATCCAAGCACTTGCACTGTACCTTACCAGGTCAGTCTGGACACTGGCTTGGGGACCTTGTCGGGATTTTTGGCCAGTCTCTTCACTGTACACTATACGTCAGTCTTGGTCCGAGTCTGTCTTTATGCCGTCAAAGCCGCCGTGTCCGTCTACGGCCGTCCTTTCACGGTAACCGAAGCCGTCTTCCTGAGTTGTCGGCCCTAACACTGTGGTCTGCCTCTGCTTCTGTCAGCATGGTATTTCTCATGCACCAACTAATGGTACATAGCGAAGGTGCCCCTACTGAGCTTAGCTGTCATACGGTCAGAGCTGATCTTTGCTTTTTTACCCGACCGATGGTAAGCACTTCTCACACAATCGCCCTTCTGCAAAGCTCGCCTGTAAGCATAGCATCCATGCGCTAAGTACCAGTAATATACTTCCCCTGAGTTCAACTTGAGAGTTTTTCACTCGGGAATGCAGTGAGGAAGAGAGTCCTTCACCTCGCTCAAGAATTCAACGCCGTCAAGTACAGACAAAAACGCTCAGACTAAAGGTCAGGCTGGTCATGTTGATACTAGCTTTGGATACCTGTTTACCAACTAAAGGCCGGGCACGTCCCCTTGCAGGCAGGATGCTCCAGTTCCTTTGCCTGAAGTCTTTGGGCACATTCCTTCAGAGAGGACACCTGGCCTTCAATGTCAGCTCTCCAGGCCATCTGACAAAATAGTCAGAGACGTCCTGTAGATTGGGGAAGCTCCTTGAAGCGCACGGGTGATGGGTTTTTATCCGTTTGGAGAAACCACTCAGGTGATGGAAGAGGATCGCTGGCCCTTCAGCGTCCTCAAGGGTGAGGCAGAACGCATTGACCTCTCCGTCTCAGCTTTGGTCGTACCCAGCGTTCTTAAGAATGAGGTGGACACTGACTTCCTACAATCATCAGCCTTTCACGCTCAACGTACTTAGGGGTGAAGGGGAAACTGACTTCCTATCTAGCTCCACGTTCGTCACGCCCAGCGTTGTTAGGAGTGAAGGGGAAACTGACTTCCTGTCTACTTCCACGTCCATCACGCCCAGCGTTATTAGGAGTGAAGGGAAACTGACTTCCTGTCTACCTCCACGTTCGTCAGGCCCAGTGTTGTTAGGAGTGAAGGGGAAACTTACTTCCTGTCTACCTCCACGTCCATCATGGCCAGCATTGTTAGGAGTCAAGGGGAAAACTGACTTTCATATCTATCTCCATGTCCATAACACCAGCGTTGTTAGGAGGGAAACTGACGTCCTGTCTACCTCCACGTCTATCACGCCCAGCGTTGTTAGGAGTGAAGGAAAACTGACTTCCTATCTACCTCCACGTCCATTGTGTGCCCAACGTCGTAAAGAGTGAAGGGGAAACTGACTTCCTGTCTACCTCCACGTCTATCACGCCCAGCGTTGTTAGGAGTGAAGGGGAAACTGACTTCCTGTCTACTTCCACGTCTAACACGCTCAGCGTTGTTAGGATTGAAGGGGAAACTGACTTCCTATAAAGCTCAAGCCTTCGTCACGCCTGGCGTCCTCATAAACGAGGCAAAAACAGAGTTTCTGCCCACCTCATCTCCATCAAGCCCATAATGTCTGAATGACCAGCTCTTCGTGAGGTGGTTCGCTCCCAACAGAGATCAACACAACTGCTGTGCAAGTTAGTGTCCATCAGCAAGTGTAAACTGAGGGGTCCACCCATGAACTTTTCTGCAGCCAGTTTTAATCCTTGCAGTGTGCGCTGTTTGCTGGGTGACAAAGGTGACTTTTCTCATTCAGCTCTCTGCAATCAGCTTGAAGCACACGGTCCAGCTCTTGCTGCCACATGTTTTAGAGAGGTCTTCCTCGCCCACTAATCTAAGCCACTAGTTGGGGTGAGCTTTTCTCACATATACTTCCACAGTATCAGGAACTTAGGGTGCAAGCAGAAGATTCAGGATATTGTATGTTCACTGATGCTGCTTCCCTATGCTCATACTACCACTACCAGTCGGCCTTCAGATAAACGAGTGATGGTAAAGAATTCAGCTGAAATATCTCTGGAAGTGGCTGTCCCACCTATTGGCAAAAATGCCTTCACCCCCTTGTCACACTGAGCACAAATGCATGCACGCACTCAGCTCAGCATTCACTCCATGCACACACAGTCGCTCCAAACAACCAGAAAACGCACTACAATATCTCTTCTTCCTCTCCGGGGAATAAGTTACTAAACGATAATAAACCTTTCCAGCATATACAACAGATTTGTTCTCCAAGAATTATCTTCTGTTCCTCCTCTCCAGTGGAGGTACAAATATTCCACAGAACCACTTGCTGGGACCAAATTTCATCTCATTTTACATAGTAATTAACAAGTACATCTTTTACCGGTTTCTCCTCCTCAATGGAGAGACAATTTATACATTTTCCAAAGAAGAATTAAAGATGGCTTAACATACAGGAACAAGAATCTGAGTTCCGATCCTGGGGGGACAGTCAAAAATCATAGTGGGTCAACATGACAAACGTTTCAAAGTTCACTCACGACTGCCGCAGTCGTTGTCCTCTTGAACTAGGTCTGCCACAGCACCAGGAAGGGCGGAAACGCGAATGAAGTCCGTGTAAGTAATCAATTTCAAAATCTGAATAATGATAAATTCTTTTCCCCTTTCCCCCCCTTTTCTTAACTCTCTCTCTTTTCTCTCCCCATCTGTCTATGCCTCACCTGGTAATGGTCGATTACAGGTGAATCTCGTTCTGCAGTTCCAAACAACCTGTCTGGTCAGTGTCCCCACGCCATCTCCTTCCTATACCTTATTTTTCCTTCATGCGCTCTTCCTGGTACATATTCAGTGAGTAGTCATCTAACTCTACCCATTACCAGTCCTTGGTTACTTAACCAATGGACAACGTCCGACCATTTTCCTGATCGATTCAACCAATAATCACCCTACGTCTATAGCCATCAGCGACACCGATCACACTGGTCAGGCCACGTAAATTTGTCCTTTCTTTTACCTTTCCTTTTCCCTACCTAGGGAAATGCTTTATATTAAATAAGGGCGTACGCGACGGAACGTCACATGTCGCCATGTGAGGCTACGTCACATGACACCTCTCCTCCCGGCAGTTGGTAATGACCATATTTCCCATGCTGGTGTGGTGATACCTGTAAAAAAAATGAATCCAGTCAGATTTTTCCTGTTGTCACAAGGTCCCATTAGCATACTGCAGTGCCCGCCTCTGCCCCCATGATACAAAAACTCTGAAGTAGGGAGCAGCCGTTTCATCGAAGACACCGAGCTAATGGTGAACAAAGGTGTGCAGCTTTGGATACCGGTTTGCTTCCACACAGCCCGGAACCCAAACCTTCCTGCCCTTCTTTTGGATTCCCTGGGCACACGGGTTTGGCTTTCTGTGCCTTCCTAGATCTCTGGTGACGTTCAGATGCGTGCTTGCGGGGAATTCTGGGTTTTCTGGATCTCAGCAGTGTGGCTCTAGGCTGTTTGTTTTTTCTGAGTGATTCGTACCTATGGATACTGACGGCGTTTTGTTTAAAGGAATGTCTGGCTATCAGGAAGACAGCCCATGTCAGAGGACATCGGATCCCAGCGCACTGCTCAGTAGTCGACCCTCTGTCAGATGATTCCCGTCCATTAAGGAAGTCTTAGATGATCCTAAATGACCTTATTGGGAGCTGCATCAGCCCTTTACAGTGCCCAATACCCCTCTGTCCTGAGAATTCCAGGCTGATACCTAGCTGCACCAAGGCCTTTACAGTGCCCAATACCCCCTATGTCCTGAGAATTCCTGGCTGATACTTTTTCAAGTGTACCTGTACAATTTGAATCCCCGTCTGTCTTTAAATCTTGATTCTAGCATCTAGAGTCGTACTTGTTGGTGTTGTCCACTCTCTCCTCCCCTATCACTAAGTCTTGGACCAAATGTCAATGGCACCGCCCCAATAGCCTCTCAACCTGATGGCAGCAACACATAACTATTCCTTATTTGTGGACTGTCCTGTCTCGCTTCCATTTGGATGGTAATGAAGCATCCAACGACATTTCTAAGCCCTGTGCGACAAGACGTCTGTCAGCTTCCTTGGCTTTGGGATAAACTTGTCATAGACCAGTCTGGCTACAACACTGAAACTGCTGAAGAGTGCACTTTGGCCTTGACTGCAAATCTTGCCAACAGAGATGTCATGGAAGAATGGCCATGATCCTAGCGAAGTGAGTTACCTCATGTCTTACTTGAGCTGATTCTGACAGGGTGAGCTATCTTACTGGGGCTGGCGAAGTACTTTCGGTAGTGAAGCACTAGTATTATGTATGTGGCAGAGTCGTGCTGGAAGCTCGCACTGTCTTGAGATGTATTAGTGGGTACAGCTCGGAAATAATACCAAGTGACATGGTCTTCACAGCATTGCCACAAAACGACGGAATTTGACCTTTGATTGTAGAGCTGCGGTTCTTTTCCTTTCCCAGTCCTTCTTCCCAAGACTGATTCTGCAGCAATTTCCTGTAGCGCTTGCAGTCTTGTTTCTGATACCTGCTTGCAGTGAAAATAATACATATCACCCTCCCAACCTGCTTGCAATGAAGATAATACATATCACACCCCCAGCCTGCTTGCAGTGAACATAATTGATATCAGAATTCCAACTTGCTTGCAATGAAAAATATTTCATATCACACTCCAAACCTGCTTGGAATGAAAAATAACTGGTATCAGAATTCCAACGTGCTTTGCAGTGAAACTAATTGATATCAGAATCTGTGTTTTCAGGAGCTTCATTTCTTCTCTCTCTTGCCGGAAATCACAGTCAGCTTTTCTACGATTTGCTTGAGGAACTGTGCTGACCCGTGACTTCCCAGTGTTTGTTTGTTTTTTTTCTTTGTACCACACCTGTGCTTAGGCAGATGAGCTGGAATCATTGTATTTCATGGACGGCCTCTTTCTTCGTTCTGTCTGTTTACTATTGTTTTTGATTTTGTTTAGACAGACATATTTACCTGCCACCATGTTTAGACGACCAGCGCAAAGTTTACCGATTGTCTTTCCCTGTGCATACCTCTCGGATCCCTGAAGGCTGAAGCAACAAGCATTGAGAGTATTTGTTGTCAGACTCCTCCGGGCTTTCGAATGGTTTGCTGCAATTTCAGTTTTGCTATTTCTGACCCCCAAAGCGTGCTTCCAGCTTCTTCATCACCTGACCAAATGAGCACTGACTGCCCATCCTGATGGCCAAAATGAAGAAGATTTGGGTTTTTCCTTCCAGATACCGATCCATGTAACTCCGACTCTATGACCCGGTGCGGGGGCCGTCTGTAGCTGCCGGATGTAGCTGAACCTACAGCCAGTCTGAGATTCCCCCATGCCGTCACTTGTTTTGGTAATGCTTGGTAGTCTCTCCTTGATGCAGAGCGCGTGGTGCCAGACAGGACTGTCTTCACTACTGTTGTCCGTTGAGTCAAAATAAAGTTCAGTTAGGACTGACCACAAACACAATCATGACAGCCATGCCTGGTTCTGTATCACTGGCCTTCGAGGCCTGCTCCGAGTTGCTTTCAAGGGAGAAGGGCGGGGGGGGGGGGGGGGGGGAGCTTGACTGGAGTTTTCGTGTTGTATTATACCTCCTGCCGCTATGGAGATGCTCCTCCCTATCTGTATAACCTCGATTGTGGTCTCAAGCGAAATCCAGACGCCAGTGGTCAGTCATTGTTCAGTCATTGCTGGTGACCTTGACCTTCTTGAGTGGGAGACACGTGGGCGTCATCTTTAGCTCTACAGTTCCCATCATGATGTCCGCGCTGCCGTCCCTGTGACCTAAAGAGTGACCATGCTTTGGGATCCGACTGCTCCAGATCTTGTCTGTGATATTCCCTTGACAGTAACGTTGATCATACTCTGCGGCAGCGCTGTTCGCTGGAGGCCGACCTTGACGATGACCTAAGCGTAGAATCTGATTGGATCTCTGTCCTCGATCTCAATATGGGTAAAGCTTAAAAGGCTTGCTCCTTCCTGGTGATTGGGTTTCTCATCAGCTTTCGGTGATATCATTCTCCATCTTTTTATTAGGCCCAGGTGAACCCTCATCCCGCTCAATCAGGTTGTCCATAACTTTTTGGTGCATGAGTTGAAACTAGAGGCAGCTTGGCGAACAAGGGATTGGCATTACTGGGTACAACCGCTTCATGGGTGTTCTAGGTGCCTCTGAGTAAAGTGAGGTCCCTAATCCATCCGTGGGACAACTGTATGGGGGGGGTGGGGGGGGTGGGGGGGGCACTGTTTTTCATCTCACCAGTGCGGTTGCCCATCTCTAAAGAGTCTTTCGTTTCAACGCAGAAAAAGAAAACAAATCTTTCGATTGAGGGTGTGTGTTATTCGTTTGTGTTGAGATGGAGGTAAAAACAAAACAAAGACTGGCTCATGAAGGGGTAGAATTTCTTGGTTCCAGATGGAAGAGCAAACAAAACACGCAGACGTAGTCAGCACGATTTGTTTGTTTCCAGATGGACACAAAGACTAAACTTTGCAGATAAAGGGTGTAGGATTATTTTAGTTCCAGATTAAGAAAAAAGAAAAAAAAAAAAATCAAATCGAAGGATTTTTGATTCTTTCGACTGCGAATAGGGGGCAAAGAACAAACCTTGTGGATGGTGGGGAAGAAAGAGTCTTTTTTCTCGCTTTCCGTTCACATCGATCTTCCTTAGTCTGCAGAATGATTCTCTCTCTCTCTCTCTCTCTCTCTCTCTCTCTCTCTCTCTCTCTCTCTCTCTGTCTCTTCATGTTAAGAATAATTATAGACTTCACTCTGGTGGAGGAACAATTGCGCTTACGTGCGCAGGCACACACACACACACCACACACACACACACACACACACCACACACACACGCATACACACACACACACACACACACACACACACACACACACACGCACGCACGCACGCACGCACGCACGCACACACACACACACACACACACACACACACACACTTTACAATGTTAGCTGAACCCATCACATTCAACACATTTTTTTGTTGTTGCGTGGCAGATCAGTCACTGCACGTGAGTTAACTCGATGGTGTGTTTTGATTCATTGCACAGTCCATAACCGCTGGAGAGTTAGCGTGCAATAGAACGTTCGTACAGGATGGGGAAGTGCCTCTAAGAAAATGACAGTAAGACGTGAAAATTGCTCGATCAAAGAGAGTCCTCATTTTCATGCCGCAAAACATATCCCCGATGTCTAAGACAGTTTAACGCATCACTGTGTGCATTCATCCATTCATGCACTCCAGCAGCAACGGAACTGAACTGTACACAGAAACAGGTTCTATAGCAACCAGATCTTTGCTCCTTGGAGATTGAGGTAATCCTTGTCGCAAGATCTGGTTGCCATCGAACCGCAGGCCATCATCGCTGATTCATGAGGCGAGCCAGCGAAGCTTGAACTACTGAAATTGATGCTGAGGCATGGGTCACAGTAGGCCAAGACTCCCGGTAGTATCGCCACAATGGTCACGCCGGAAAGCGGCAGCTTTGACCAACAGGCGAAGACGAAGGCCTGACCCTGGGACTGCCCTTGACTAGTGGGCTTCATCAGTTCACAAACCGTAAAGGAATCAAAAGAGACGCAATACCCATTCACAACAGGAAATCCCACTGTCAATTGTTCGCGTGCCTCTTATTCTAAGAGAAACTTGCAACCTGTGTTAAAAAAAAAAGTGTAACAACAACTGCATCAATTATAACAACGACAGCAACAACAATTTAATATAACCAGTCGTAGTTAAACCCATCGATACTAGAGAAAAAACAGCAGCAGCAGCAGCAGCAGCAGCAACATCAATGATAACAATACAATAACACCATCAACAAGAGCAACGATAACAACAACAGAACAACAACGACGATGACAGACTGTAAAGAACCCAAACCAATTGAATAAAAAAAAAAACATCCTGACGCTTGTGTCCGAACTTAAGTATGAAACCATAGGCACTTGAGCACACACACACATTTTAAGCGTTGGTCCACATACGATCAACGGGCAAAGTAAAAGACAGACGAGGCAAGTCTTGTAAAAACAAGTGCCAGCTGAAGGTTTTCAGTTGCAAACAAACAGGATTGAGAAAAATTAAACTCGCCTCAAATGCAATTTGAGCTTGTGTCGCCAGGAGCAATTTTTGTTCACACTGAGCTAAACAGAAGTGGAAACAAATAGAAATCAACATCTTCGTTTCAAAAATTTTCGAATCTGAAGGGAAAAAAAAACAAACCCCCCCCTCCCCCCCCCCCCCCCCCCCCCGTGCTGTTCACTGAATTTCAGCCCTGGTAAAAAAAAACATTCCGACACATTTTGACGCGTGACATCCAAGTATACAGAAGATACCCAATAGAATGAACGGCCATTTGTATAGAGAATCTGGGCTCCTTTCTTTTAGATTATTTTACTGATCGAAGAAGAACAAGGGATGATAATCGGAGCTTGTTTACAGGTAACAAACTGTTCCCGAGTTGTCTTCTTGAAGGACACTTACACAAGGAAATGGAATCACTATTTGTCCCCGACACTTGCTGTACCTTGTTCAATAACAGACTATTGTTCGGTAAAGAACTGTTTACAATCCGTCCAAACCTGAAGCTGTTTCTACCATGTTAGGGGGGCGGCTGTAAAGGAAAACAGTGTTGTGCCGTTTGCGTACAGGTCACTTCTTTTACACCCATTCTTCTCTATTAAAATTTGAAGAAACTCCGTGGTGCATTCCATGTCATGTTCCACTCAATGTGAAACATATTCTGACAGAGCGTTGGGACTTGCTTGATGCGAGACACAAACATTTTACAGCAAACTCCCATGACAGTCTAGGTCAGATGTCCCACCTGACGTGATCTTTGAATTTCTGAAAGAGGTCAACAATTTTAATCTGATCTGGGATTTTTTACGGTAGAAAGATTTTTAACGAAATGTGTGGTGTGTTTTTTAATAAGTGAATTTTAGACACTGCGTGAATTAGTGGGGTTTTTAAAAAAAAAAAAAAAAAAGACTTCTGAGTTTAAATTCGACGCGGCGATAGCCCTTCGCGGTCGGCTCGGCTATAAGCAACCTTACCTTACCTTACCTTGTTCGAACTTTATACGAACACACACACACACATTTTAGAAATAAAAAAAAGGAAGTGGAAACAACTCACAGTTCGTGGAGTTTCAACGATTCTGCTTTGTGTTTGCTGAGCACACGCATTCACTTAAAGAGATGACACAGCTGATTGTCCAGGAAAACACGACGACTCTGTGTTGCATCTTCTTACCACACGCATACACAAAACTGGACAAAAACATCTAGTTGAACGCGGACTTGAAAGAGGGTGTGGTTATTTACAGCAACATCGTGCGACTAAGTAGGGAATGATAACGTCAAGCAAAACAAAACAAAACAAAACAACACAAACAAAACACCAAACAAAACAACAAACAAAAACAGAAAAAAACGATCTTTGTGGTAGATATGGATACGCGGGTTGAGAATGTTGGTCTCCTCGTTTACCAAAAAAAAAAAAAAAGAAAAAAAAAAAACAAAAAAAAAAGAAAAAAAAAAGAAGAAAAACGGACCCCCAAATTAAATAAATAGATAATAACAATCATGAAATAACAATTAGTAGTGTGTTGTGTGTATATATATATATATATATATATATACTATAGAGAGAGAGAGAGAGACGAGGAGAGAGAGAGAGAGAGAGAGAGAAAGGAGAGGAGAGAGGAGAGAGAGGTATGAGTGTTCGTGTGTGCGTGTTTTCGCCCTCCTCCTCCTCCCTCCTCCTCCTCGTCGTCGCCGTTGTCGTTGTCGTCGTCTCCTCCTCCTCCTCCTCCTCCTCCTATACTACCTCCTCCTCCTCCACCACCTTCTTCTTTCTTCTTCTTCTTCTTCTTTCTTCTCTTCTCACCATCATCATCATCATCATCATCATCATTGTCATCATCATCATCAATCATCATCATCATCATCATCATCGCCGCCGTCTTCTCCTGTTAACTTATTTCATCTTTAATTTGGTTTAACGGTTTACTTTCGGATTCACTTACTTTAATTGCTCTCAGATTCTCACAGCACATGTGTCGATGAAACGTTTATCAACAGATCACTTTTCGTTCTTGTGATGACGTCACAGTCGTCTGGATACCTCCGCGTCAGAAGTAATGTAAGTAAGACTGATCCGAAGTTTTTGTGGAGGACGATATTTGTGCCGTTAAAAACACAGTCATGATTGGTTTTCAAAGAAATCACAGACGTGTGGACAGTTTTGTCACACTCTTTTCTGTGGCCCGATCCATTAGCCCATGCTAATGAGCGTTTTTCGAGGTACAGACCTCTGTCATCTGGGACAGACAGAACCCGGATTCTGATTTTGCCCATCTGTTCAACATAAGACAGTTTCAGCGTGCAGGTTCTCAGAAATGGGTGCATCAAAACAGCCTGTTTTAAACTTTACTTTTCATTTTTCTCCGAGAGGAAAGACCTCTCGTAAGTCTCCTGCTGGTTTTTGGAACTGTTCTGTGGAGAATTATGCCAGCTTCCCTCACCACCTGGCCTGCAACCTGAAGACAGAGTGTGAAGATGGACGGGACGAAACAGGGGACTGTCCCTACAGCAGTCCTCAGTGCGATGGACTGATAGCAGCCTGTAACCGTTTGCTATAAAATTGTTGAGACTTTGCAGGACTTGTCAGTGACAAAACGGATGGTCAACAAGAGGAGCTAATGAGTACTGCAATGCCGAGGGAAGCCTCTTAAGGTTTACCCAGGTGGTCTTTTTGACTGGTATAAGGTCCTCAGAAGCAGAACGAAGATGAATCCGAAGAGGGCTCCAACACCTGCTGACAGGAGTGTACACTGACGACACGTCCCACTGCCCACAATGTTATACACAACAGTATGATTCATGAAAAACAGAACTGTCCTTCATCACACGCTTGGGTTCCCTCTGGGCTATTTCGTGCAATCAAAGACATGCCTTCAATCCTTTACAACAAATTCGGTTTTAAATGGACGTGCCTGTGCATGCACTGGCCAAGCATGTGATAGTCCTGACAATGCGGCAATATGTGAATTCACAGTGAAACCAGACAGAAGACACTTACAAATCAACGGCCCATTGCGTTGATCTGTTACGGAGTGGTTTGCAGGTCACAGAAACTGCGGTTTATGACAAAATGCCCTGATGGTGGAGTAACCCGCATTTTTCTTTTGTGTGGGCTCCAACAAGTACAACATTTGTAATACACACACACACATCCAGCTGCGTTCTTCCCCGTCGATTGTCTGACAGCGATGGGTTTTTGATACATCTCTTACTCAAGTCCCTGCGGTCCCCACATTCACATGTAGTGATGGTTACACAGCTGTGTCAATAACCCCTTGTGTGCGACTTTGTCCTCAGGTGATTGCCCTGATGGCAGTGACGAATCATTCTGTAGACATTCTGTTTGTACTTCTGACAAGTTTAGATGTGGCGACAGTCAGTGTTTGGCGCTATGAGCATACGTGTGATTACATGTTTTCACTGCGGAGACAAATCGGATGAAAAGAACTGCAAACGTATCCTGAGAGTACACGACACCCATAACAGTTGTAGTCTCCCTTGATAGTCCATTTCCATTGTCCTGAAGCATTTTAACGTCTACTCCAATGAAATCCAACGAATCTTGCCCCCGCCACACACTATCGATGTCCCG
>JADBJO010025244.1:5000-7500 GCA_016801955.1 Conus betulinus
GTGTGTGTTTCCTGTGTGTGTGTGTGTGTGTGTGTGTGTGTGTGTGTGGGTGTGTGTGTGTGAGAGAGAGAGAGAGAGAGAGAGAGAGAGAGAGAGAGAGAGGAGGGGGGGGGACACGGGTAGTAATGGGAGAAAAGTAATGTTTGGATGAGTTCATAAATTTCTATATTGTTTGTTCTTGTCTGTTGTCCAAGCCGGAATATTTTGCATAATGTTCTTGTACATTCACTCACAAATAGAATTATATGAACAAAACTGGCAGTTTGGAAAAAGATTTACAACCATAATGATCTCACAGAGACACTGCCTGAAAAGATGCATATTTGTCTAGAAAAATTCGCTAAGCTCTTGAAATTTGTGTGTTTGTGCATGTACGCTTGCATGTCTCTACTTTCCATCTCTCCATTGTGTATGTTTGTTGTGTGTGTGTGTGTGTGTGTGTGTGTGTGTGTGTGTGTGTGTGTGTGGTGTGTGTGTGTGTGTCTGTGCGCGCGCGTCTGTCTATCTGTGTGTGTGTGTGTGTGTGTGTGGCTGTCTTCTATCTATCAGTGTGTGTGTGTGTGTGTGTGTTGTGTGTGTGTGTGTGTGTGCGTGTGTGCGTGTGTGTGTGTGTGTGTGTGTGTGTGTGGGTGCGTATGTGGTATGTGTGTGTGTGGGGGGGTGCATGTGTACATGCATGCTTTTTTCATTCAAATGTGCATAAAAAAAAGCACAGTCACAGTCGTTTTGGCTCTTCACACATATACAGACACACAGACATATGTATTCATTGGTAGACTCGCTATACTTATGCATACGTACATACACATGCTTGAACACGCACTGCACTGAGAGAGAGAGAGAGAGAGAGAGAGAGAGAGAGAGAGAGAGAGAGAGAGAGAGAGAGAGAGAGAGAGAGAGAGAGAGACAGACAGACAGACAGACAGATGGAGACAGAGAGAGAGAGAGCGAGAGAGAGAGGAGGAGAGAGAGAGAGAGAGAGGTATGGAGAGGTATGGAGAAAAAATCAAGATAATCTGTGGGGAAAAAAACATAGGGCAAGGAAATGCCTTCCTAGGTAAGTCAGCTGCGTGCAAAAACCCAGCGCTGCGAACAAAGAGAAATAATGGTGCTTGTGATCTAAGGATGAGCAATCGCATGCTTGGAATTGTCATTTTCATGGATCCCTCAAAGCTCATCTGGCCTATGAGGGCCGTAGTACGTCTGGTGTGTGTGGTTGACGGATGAGGAAAGAAAGACACTCCCCTTGCTCCTCGAACAAAAGTCAGCAAACCATGATCAAAGGCCAACTTCCCTGCATCACGCTACTCATGTCCCGTGATGACACATTACAGAAACTGCAAAAGAGGACAGCAGTCAAACAGCCATTATTGATCACCACTTTCTACGAACTTGAGGTACCACTTTTCGAAGGTTAAGCCATTATTTGCTGCTTTTTTTCCCCCGTGAAATTGTTTTCAGTTGTTTGATGAAAAAGTGAAACTAAATTCCTTAAAGGCAGTGAATTGTGATTCTTTAAAACAGTTTGTTTTTGTTTTTGTTGTCTACATTTATTCTTGTGACAAGGTAAACTTACGTCACTATCGGGTAGTGGAAGATTGAAACATTTAAGAGAGACTAGAAATGAAGCAAGAGAAAGAAAAGAAAAGAGTGAAAGGGGGACAGTTATAAGAATTTAGATGCGTATTGTAAGAACATAGACGCACAACCTCGATTTGACGCTTTAAGATTCAGAATAATGTGCAAGATCAACACCTTTTGGTTGTAAGGTGATACATTTAGAAATACACGCTATTTATCAAAGCACATCAAATTTTAATTTGTATTCATTTGTATTGCATAAAAACCACAGTGGGAAAGAGTAAGGACAGGCCAAATAAAAATGAAAAAAAAAAAAAACACTAGTTGGAAAGTAACAGACATTTCATAATAAAACATGAAAAACAACATGTCTTATTCAGACGTCACAAATGGCATACAGAAGATTTCTTTTAAAAAAAAATCAAAACTTGCTTGATGCTTATTGGTTATGGAGCATAGATAGGCACATGTCAATCCTAGTATGAACTACTACTGATTTGATCCCAAACTGAACGAAACCAAATGCCACTCTCCAAACGATGTAACAAAACCTTCTGTTTTTCTTCACATTTCTTTCAACGTTTTGCCTGCGTTTCAGATTAGTAGAGCATGGTGTTTTGCACAGTAGCAGCTTTGTCACTGAAGATAAAGCCCTCGCTGGAAAACTCCCAGCATATAAAAGGTGTGTGTGTGTGTGTGTGTGTGTGTGTGTGTGGTGTGGTGTGTGTGTGTGTGTGCTTCATTCACTCACACTTGTATTAGAAAAGCATAACGTTTTTTTTTTTTTCCTCCACAGTTTATCTAAGCTCGTTACCAATGCAAAAATGTATACATTGGCAGACGTCTCTGTACTGATAGATATCCACATACAAATGCTTGGACACGCACTGCCACAGAGAGAGAGAGAGAGAGAGAGAGA
>JADBJO010025245.1:0-24043 GCA_016801955.1 Conus betulinus
TTGTTGTGATGAATAAGATAAGCTATTCCCTTGACAGTACCAGTTTTTACTGAGCTTGAATTGCAGATGATGTCATCAACAGGCTCAGCCCATTGTTCTAGCACACAAATTTGAAATTGGCTGCCATGATTGCAGTTGGGTACATGAACGTTGCTCAAGGTCATTCCTCAGGATTTTTGCCAGTTTGTAACATTCTTCTTTCTCCCTTTCCTCTGTTGGGAGTGACAGTGGCACCACACTGACATACTGTTTACGAAGTTTTCCAAGTCTTGTTGGTAGTGTGTAAAGACTTGGGTCTACAAAAGGTTCCTTGTCCATCCTGCAGGATTGTTTTAGCAAGGCCACTAGATCTGTAACAGTGGAGTAGCCCAAATTTACGTATGCACTGGGAAGAGTCCAAATAGTATGGGCAAATATGTATGCTATAGGGTGATCCAGTTGACTTTTCCAGTTTGCCAGAAATCGCGAAGTTTATTACACTCTGTTATTTGGCTGAAAGGCTCATGTTTCAAAAACAGATGACGGTTATCACACACTGCAGTTGCAGCACTCAATCACACACACAGCATGTTTACTCCATACATGCACATCTACTCCATTCATCCAAAAGAGAGACTGGGGAAACAAGAATTCACTTTTTTCAGCTCCCTTTACCAAAATTACCAACACAACAACAAAAAAATTCACAGTACATCACTTTTTTCACTTCATTAGTAGCTGCATGACACCATAGAGGCAGCTTGTTTTCTTTCTTGTTAATGAACACAAATACTGTATTTTTTTTTTTTTTAGAATACTAGGCAGTTGCATGGATATAAGTTTCTTTTGTATGAATACCTTGTTCAGAGATGTTCCACCTGATGCAATTTTTGAATTCTTGAAAGAGATTAACATTTTTCATCAGATTTGAGATTTTATAGTGGAAAGATTTTGAACAAAATTTTGGATGGGTTTTTAGATGATGTATTTTTAAAGAGTTGTGTGAATGAATGACTTGTGAGTTGATTTTTACATGGTGACAGCCCTGATATTGCCCTGTGAAGTTGGCTGGGCTATAAGCAACGTTACCTTACCTTACCCTAATGTGAATTAAGTTTCCAGGAGGATGGTAGTTGTTGTCAATGGGTGGATGCTGAGGTTTTCTGAAAAGAAGCCCGAAGTTGTAATGTTAGTTTTGGAACATGTAAGTTTTAATTTATTTTTTTCTTTTAAGACATTATACACAAGACGAATTCCTAGCAGTCTGCTTCCAGCACATTCCTACCTACAACTGGGGACACAAGAAATCTTTACAAAAATATTAATCTCAAAAAATGATTTGTTTGTTTGTTTGTTTTTTGATTGTAAGCCAATTACACATTTTCACAAAATGCTTCTCATCATACAATGTCTTTTTTTTTTTCAATTATCACATCATTTTTGTTTCTATTTACATATTTATTATTCCCCAACTGGCAACTTACCCATAAGGAATCAATATTCTAACAAACAGGATCCCTAGCAGACTTCTGTCTGCGTTACATCAAAATCAACCACTCCCTGGCCGCAGGGAAAACTAAATTTTCCTTTCACAAACCCCAAGTTGAAAATAAACTACAAACTCGGCCCAAGCCAAGCGCCCTTTTCTCCTGTCTGGAACTCCTGGTCTGCAACACACCTGTCCTACTAAACAGTGAGCTTCTCTCACTAATCACATGCCTCAGTGTCCAGTCAACAAGAAGAAAAGGTTAGGGATTCAAACACTGTTTTCATATGGCGTTGTGTTTGCGTCAAAAGTCCAAAACATCAGCCGTGCTTATCCACTGTCATGACACCAGTATTAAAAACAAAAACAAAAAAACCCAGAACTTCTCTTGGTTGAACAAGAAGGTGGAAACACCTGTGAATTTCTTTCCATCAGTAGATTATCGTTTATAGATATTGTCTCCCAAGGTTGATATTGACAGGCGAAAAAGCAAAAGGGTTTCAGCTCCCAGTAGACTTTGCCTTGAGACTCCCACCAGAGGACCTAGGACACTAAAACAATAAATACAAACATGAACATGCACATTTTGTCCTAAGCCATGTTATTGTTATGGTAACCTCTGGTCAGCGATGGCAAGTCATGAAGTAACAAATACTCATCAAGGCAAGTATGTTCGAAATTTGTACACATGCACTCTCACGCTGCCCAGCTTTTTATTCTCATATCTGGCTGTTAAACAACAGGTGTCAAGACATGGATTGGAAAGGATGCCTGCCTGGATCTCATTCCTTTGCTTTTTTCCCTCCTATACGTCCCCAGATTCCCATTTGATCTTACCCTCCTGTCATTTTTGACCGTTGTACTTACATTTCTGTTGTTCATATTTTCAACTGCAGTCCTGTTTTTAAAAAAGTATGACCAGTGTTTAAATCTTATTTGAGGGGAGTATCTGTATGTGGGCATTTCTTTTCCTGAAGGTTACTACTTAAACAGTTGTTTGATTTTGTTATTTTTTGGTATACGTGTTATTAAATTATCTGAGTTATAGTACTTAGTATGCACATATCAAGTTGGTTTAGAAAACATCTTGCTGGTTTGTGTCTGCGTTTGTTTTTCCACTTCTGTATGTGTTCTATATAACCTTTCAGAGAGCGAGAGAGGTGGGTTAGTTATTGATTCTTTGATTTGCAGCATGGCATACAAACTGGAATGACCAAGATTTAGTAGTATAAAGATAAATGTTCAAAATATTTTGGCAGCACGTACTGTATCATGTTCAACTCTTCCAAGCTACAGCTACAACAGTGGAATGTTTAGTTAGGTCCCATTTTAAGAGGATAGTGTTGTCTTATGTTTCATCACTCGCTTAAGTGGACATTGCATTCACATATTCCTTCTAGTTCATAGTCTGCCTTATTTTTGTAATTGTTACTTTTTTGCCACCCATATGAAATTTCGTTCTTGCTGTCTCACTCTTATGCCTGTACAGAGACAGTATTTCCACATTGCTCTTTCCAGTTCCATCATACACAACTACACCCAGGGTGTGTCCCAGTTTCAGAAATTTGTTCTTTTGTTCTCATTTAGCTGCCTTTGTGGTTGCTACCTGTCCCTGAATTTTTTTGACCAGCTAAAATACATGCTGTAGATGTACCAATAACATGCATTTTTCAACAGAGAAAAAAAAACATTCATCTTTTAACAAGTAATGTAGTAGTGTAGAAAAAAAAGTGTTGAAATCTGTTTGACATTAATTGTGTGAAATCAGGTGCAAAAATTGTAAGTGAATGTTGCTTATTGCATTCTGTATCATTCTGAATTTCACAGTAAGTAGGATGGCGCATTTTTATTTTGGGATCTATAGGATGGTCACATTTCAACCTCAGGATTGTGGACTCTTTTCCACTTTCACCCCCAACTGTGAGAGAAAGTACGTAACAGAGAAACATGGTGTGTAGTCTGTTATTACCATTGCTTGCAAAGAGAATGACTTTCCTTTGATTTTAACACATCAGTTCTGCTAGCTAATTTTGCTTTAGTTTTCTATCTTTACTTGATAAGAGAACAGGCCTACCTTTGCCCTCTGCTATTGGCTTGTTTGTTTTACTTCACAAAGTAGTGTTTTTGAGATTGGCAGTAATTTGTTTAAGAATAGGTCTGCATGTTGTGTAAATGCAGTATAGGGTTCATTTTCACGGAAAATTTGCCAATGAGAACGGATGAGCAAGAAACTGCTTTTCATTAGTCTGTTCAGACCTAGGGCTGTGGACAGATAACTGTGACATCACTTTGTGGGTTGCGTGAATTCTTTCGGATGTTAGCAAAATAAATGAACACATTGAAACTAAAGTGGCATAGACTGCTGTTTTTATGTCACCAAAACTTTTTCGGTCACAGAGGGTTACTGGAGCTCTTAGGTCTACAGCACTTTTCCTTTGCCTAGTATTGGTTGAGAACGAGTGTTGTTGAAAGAAAGAGAGAAAAGACAAACAAGGACATAGTATGTGCATTGCGTTTTATAGTCTTTCAAATTTGATAGTGGTGGGGAGCATATGCTAGAATATTTATTTGTCTTTGCATAAATCATTTTGCTGACTAAATCAGCAGTGGCTTTTTTTTGTTGTTGATGTATGTACTTAATAATCATTGCAATACTAAGTGAAGAAGTACACCGGATGAATTGATCTGACTGGCATCGAGCAGCCAACTGGTTCAACTGTACTACTGACATTGCATTCAAAAGAAGTTATGCAGTGCCAAAGTTTGGCTAAGTGCTTCATTTCTCCTTGATTACAGATGAAAATGTCCACTTTGATGGTTTGTTATGGTTTGATTGGAAAATATTCTCAAGTGTTTCCTTTTTTAGTGTCTCTCAAACACTTGATATATCCTGTCAAACTGATGTATTGCTGATCTTGAAGCAAGCCTTTAAACGATGGCTTCTTTCATGATAGGATCTTCATGCATCCATGTGTGTAAGTTCACCATCTTGTTCTGAAAGAAACATCACCTCCAAAGGAACTTTCACAGTCACAGTGGGCTATCCACAAATGTTTTTAGTGGATGGGTGCATATCGCACCACCCCCTGGTTTATAGCCTGTATACTGAGGCAGGAGAGCCATCACTCTCGAACTGTCGCTTGAAACTGAGCTTGAGCTACTCTTTGATCTCTCCTCTGAACCCCAAGACCCTGCATATGACTGTTTTTTTGACCCCAAGTTCCAAAAGAAATTCGATGACCACCGCAGTTCCAGTCCACCATTGGGAATGAGTTTTCTTCCTCATTTGACAATGCAGAAATAGCCCTTGGAGTCAAGTTTCCTGATAACCGTCCATGGACTTCCTTCAATCTGGAGATCCAGTTTGATTCAGCCATAAAGATACAACTAGCTCCTTGGCATACAAGTCCTTTCTCGCCAAACTGTATTCAAAGTTTCCATCCTTCAGAAGAAATTTTTACTGACACTTCCAAATCAGAGGAAGGAGTTGCTTCTGCTGTACACTGTTGCAACAGGTCTTTCTCAGAGATGTTCTGAACACATTCCCACTGACAGCTCCATCTACACTGCTGAGTTAGCAGCTTTGGTCCTGGCTCTTGAATGGTCTGTAGATCAGAACACAAAGATCTTATTTTGTCAGACCTCCCTTTCTGTTTTGGAGGTAAATGGTCTGTAAATCGGAACACAAAGATCTCCTTATTTTGTCGGACTCCCTTTCTGCTTTGGAGGGCATTGCCAGCCATAACCTCAAACACCCTCAACTGCTGAAATTGTATGAACTGTACATCTCCCTGAAATCAGATGGATACAACATAGTTTTTGCTTGGGTTTCCCAGCCGTGTGGGCATTCGAGGCAATGAGAAGGTAGATCAACTAGCCAAGAGCGCCACAAGGGAAACAGTTGACCAGATTATCTATCCATCACACTGATCTGAAACCAAACCCCAACCCAGGCTTATGTCAAAGACCTCTGGCAAGAGGAATGGAACTTGCAGACGGATAACAAACTGTTTTAAATTCATGTTCCCAAGGTGGCTGTAAAGAAGACATGCACAGTGTTGTGCCATTTGCATACAGGCCACTTCTTTTACACTCATTCTTATTTTTTAAAAGGTGAAGAAGTTTGAGATGCTTTCCATGTCACAGTGAACATTCTTTTAGAGTCTTGGAGCTTGTATGATGTAAGACATAACACATTTTACAGCAGACTCGAAAGAAATGTCCCACATGATGTGATGTCTGAATTTCTGAAAGAAATTAACATTTTTTTATCTGATTTTAAGATTTTAGGGAAGAAAGATTTTTAACCAGATTTCCAGTGTGTTTTTATAAGTTTTGTTTTTAAAGAGTGTGAATTAGTTTTTTTTTTTTTTTTTTGATATATGTGACTCGTAAGTTGACTTCAGCGTGGTGACAGCTCTGATATGGCTCTTTACAGTCAGTTGGGCTGTAAACGACATTACCTTACATTACTAAAATGATGTGTGCATCTATACATATAAAAAGCAATTCTGTCTGTCTGTCTGTATGTTTGTTCCTCTGCTGTGCCTAAACCACTGGATGGATCTTCAGCATATTTGGCATGCATCTTCACTTAACAGATAAAAAGGTCTTGACGGGGCCCAATTTTCAAAAAAAGGGGTAGTTTAAAAAAAATGAATAAATAAACATTTCTACCCTTGCGCCAACAGGGATTCACGCTGAATGAAGTTTCTCACACACACACATTTCTACCCTTGCGCCAACAGGGATTCACGCTGAATGAAGTTGTCACACACACACACGCGGAGCACGAAGGGACAGTAGGGCAGGAAGGGGGTAGAGAATTGGAGCGGGATGATGTCTGACGGGAGCGGGACAACGGTGGCAGAAAGACAAAGGCAGGCTGCAAGCTTACACAGTGAGACTGAAGAGGAAACACAGGAGCGTCTTGCAGCCATGGATTCACGCTGAATGACGTTGTCACACACAAATGACGTCTTGGGAAAAAAATCAATGACATATTTACTGACAATGACGTATCAATGGAGCAGAAAGATGTCTATTATATAAAGCTCAGTTTGTCTGTCTGTCAATCGCCACCAAATTTGGTATCAAGTATCCTTGGTGTCGTACAAACACCAATGTCGGGTCGGCGATCACGTGACGCATTGCGTAGTAACGACATTTGCGTCCACAGACGCAAAACTGGACATCAGAACACTACATGACAGACAAACTCACTGGGGCGAGACAGGGTCGAAGCGCGTAAGCGCTAGTCTTTCATAAACTCTCTAATGATTTCTTTGATTTTGTTAGATTGAGACTAAAGGGTTGATTACATATGCTTTGTGTGATCTACGATTCACCCTTTTCAGTATATTTTCCATTTTCAGAAGGATTTATCGGACAGCAAATTGGCAAAACCTTATATTTTATTGGAAAATGTTGATAGATGCTCCTCAAGATGTTATGTGTATGAAAACAAACTTTCACTTTTTCGATGATGAAATGTACATAATTCGTAGAGCGGGAACACTCCAGAAATTTCCATGTAGGTTTGTGAAACCCTCTTCATTTCATAAGATGTGAAACAGTGACAAATGTAGAGTAGATGAATTGAAATTTGTTGTCAAAAAAAAAAGAAATGGAGAGGTAAAGCCAAATGGTGACATTTTGACAGTAGTGAACTTGATGACCCTTTCACATAGAGAAAATTACTTTTGCATGCTGGTACCATAAAAGTTTAGCATTGTAGTAACAATGTGATAGGCTTTTGAAATGGAAACAGTTGTCGTCTCTGGTGCTTTTTTTTTTTCTTTTACTTCCCCAGGGGGTAACATATGACTGACAGAACAGCTGTTGAAAAAACGTAACTGTGTGGCCACCTCTTTGCCCCTCCACCACCCTACCTGTTCATCACCCCATCCCACTCTCTGCTCAAGAGTGGTGGTAATTACCCATCCATGGTAACTTACAGAGATAAGAAATGGTAACCCCTTATCCACTGGAGAAAGTCATAGTTCAAGGTTCCCCATGCTACTTACTAAGTAGAGGTTGACTTTGGATTTAAAAAAAAATGACAAAGAAAAGAAAAGGAAAGAAATACCAACACAGTAAGTACATAACAGATTATTCCCACAGATTGGGGGCAAAAAAATTACGCTGTCGATACAAAGGTCAGGAAGAAAGGAAAAGAACAAGCAAAACAGCTTACACATATGAACAAAAAATTTTTTTTGAAACCCTTTTTCTTTCTTTCTGCGTACGCAGGCTGATACTCCTGAGGACACTGCCTGTATAGACAGGCAGTGGAGTTTTGTGTGTATGACCGTTTTTCATCCTGCTATGAAGGCAGCCATACTCCATCTTCGGGGAAGGTGCATGCTATGTGTAATGTGTCATCCATACCAACGTCCCAAACTGGCCTTCTCTTCCGAAAGTTGGTGATGGGATTTTATGTGAGTGCAGGATATTGTGCGTGCGTTCACACACGGAACCTCGGTTTATAGTCTCATTCGAAGGACTGTATGGGAAATGGAGTCAGAACCAATATTAACTCTGAGGGAAAATTCCCCCCTGTACCGAAATTCGAACTCTCATTATAGTCTCAACCCTAAGATCAGAAGTCCGGTGCTCTACCAACTGAGCTATTCCAGTCCCCTTTTTTGAAAGTGAAAATGATAATCACAGAAATATCACATAATGATACAGTAACGTAATAGCATAAACAATTTTTACAGTGTATGTATATGGCCGTAATAAAGCAGTACATGACATATTTAATTAGCGCCAAAGAACACTGGCTTATGAAAGTTTGTTCAGTATTAAATTTAAATACATTACCATTATTTCTTTTTGCATGATGCAGTTCTTTTTCATGCCTGTTATGCAGTTTGTCTTTGAAAGTATACATATTTGGAAAACATGAGGAAAATTTGAAAATTAAGGGAGAAGGAGTGGGGGAGAGTGCAACAGAAAAAACGTGTACCTGCATGCATACAAGGATAAACAAAAGCTGTTGTACATATTATGCATTTTCACCCCATCCTCCACACCTCCACATACCTACCCTGCTCGCTCAGTCTCCCATGCCTGTGTTGATTCCCATCCTTATAATGCAGCTTAACCCACTTTGAAGTCGTCTTTATCAGATTGCTCGTGCTTCCACTCTCTTTTCTACCCACCTTCCTCATCCGCTTCTCTCCACTTTCTTTGTGTGTGTGTGTGTGTGTGTGTGTGTGTGTGTGTGTGTGTGTGTGTGTGTTTAGGAAATGTGTTGTCCTCTCACAGTTTTTTGGATTACTCTATGCCAGTGTGATACATTCTTATTGTTTTGACTGTTACTTTTGTTTATCATGTCATCTCTGGTAAGAAATTTCAAGGAGTGGTCAGCACACAGCTGCCAAGGTGAATGTGCTCTGGGGTTTGATGCTTTGTATGATTAGGGGTATGTGGAGGTTTGGTGATGTCAGAACTGGGATTAAATCTTTGCCGTAGTTTGTTGGTAGTAAATGATTCACACTCATGATTTCAGTTGATAACTTATTTTTGAAGCTACCTCCACAAATTTTTATGATGAATTGTTATTAACAGTGCCAAACATTTGTTTTATGTCGGCAAGCAAAAAAGTGAACAATAACAACAAATCCAAAACCATAGCAATGCTCTGTTCCTCCAAAAGAAGCATGGATCCTTGATGACCCATGATAGACAGCAAGCTTTATTCCAATACAGAAAGCATGGGTCCTGAAAACCCACAACATACGACAAGGCTTTATCCCTGTGCAAAAATCATGGGTCCTTGAAAACCCACAACATACGACAAGGCTTTATCCCTGTGCAAAAAATCATGGGTCCTTGAAAACCCACAACATACGACAAGGCTTTATCCCTGTGCAAAATCATGGGTCCTTGAAAACCCACAACATACGACAAGGCTTTATCCCTATGCAAAAATCATGGGTCCTTGAAAACCCACAACATACGACAAGGCTTTATCCCTATGCAAAAATCATGGGTCCTTGAAAACCCACAACATACAACAAGACTTTACCCGTATGCAAAAACCGTGGGTCCTTGGAGACCCACACCATATGGCAAGACTTTACCGTGTGCAAAACTCGTGGGTCCTTGGAGACCCACAACATACAAGAAGACTTTATCTCTAGTTCTGTAAGAAGAGATCGAAAAAGCAGGAAAAAGAGGGAAAGGGGATTGTGATTTTGCCACCTTCTTGCTTGGTTTCGTTGTTGGCCATTTTGATTTTTCATAGGTCCAGTCAAAACTGTATGATAATTGCTAAGATTTCTACCTTCTTAGTCTGCCATTATGTTGTGTGTGAAGCAAAGTATGACTGAAAGTGCTGTGGACTCAGGTTTGTGATATGACATGTGAGCACCATGCTTAACTTTGGAATAGTAGGAAATGTTACATTTTGTGCTTTGGAGGCCTTTGTGGTTGTTCATTTTTTCTCTCTCTTTTTCTTTTTTGAAATAAAATTAATGTAATAATTGCGGGGTGGTCTAACAAAATGCGTTTGACTTATGTGTTCTTTTTTCTTGTTTTTTTTCTTCTTTTTTTTTTTCCATCTATGGGGGTATTTCACTTTGTGAAATCTCTTCCAGATTAGATTTTTTTTTCAGAGTGCAACTGCCAGTGCGTAATGTGCACATTGATTGATGCCGAATATTTTTGCATGATACCTGCAAATGATGAATACACACTGTCACAAAGTATACAGATCATGTACACAAAAGACTTCGGCGGATGTGTATGGTAACATATAACATCGATTTATTTGCTTTCAGGGATGGAAAGATGCATCATTTTTCCACTGGGCCGTGCACTGACCATGACTACATTCAGATTATGGGTAAAAGTTTACATTGGTTATTGTTTTCTCTTGCTTCCATTGTCGGGTTGAAGCAGAAAAAAAAGACGAGTATGACCATTGGCTTTCAAATTGGTGTTCAAAGCTGACTAGCAGAAAACTTCTTTTTTCTGTCTCTTGTGTCGTGTTTTTTTGTACACCCCTAGTGGCATGTCTCCCACTTTACTCATTCTGGATCCCCCCCCCTCCCCCCACTCCTTACCACAGCCACTTCTAAGTTAGTTCTCTTTCATTCTCGGCACCTCTAATCCACAGGGATCAGTCAGTATCAGCTCTTCATGAGGCAACCCATCAGAGGAGACTGCACTGCTGCTGAGTTGCTGTAGTGTTCAGTGGTGTCCGTTTTGATCCAATATACGCCGGTCATTGCATAGTAAGGCCCTTACTGAGAGTTGTGTGAGTGTCCCCTCAGAAGGGTGCCCAGACCTGTTTACCCATACGATTTTGCCATATTTTCTATGTGTGTTTGGCAAAAATGTGACGAACTAAAAAGAAATATGTCAAAAAAATTCTGGAGACAAAGTTCTTGAGTGGTGATTGAACTTGCGGAAGGTAACTGCCTTGGAGGCTTTGACCAAAGAGCGAAAATTCTTGCTAACCACTGTGCATGAAATCGCGTTTCGCAGTATCTGTTTCTTGACAGCATGCCCTGAAACATTGAAAAACAGGTGAGAAAGCATGAGCATGTGCCAAAGTATGCTAATGAATCAGGTTTGAAAGTAATTTGTATTAGAAAGAATCTGTTTTACCAGAAGTGTCTGCAATGTGATGGCAGGTGAAAACAAAATGCAGGACCGTCCCTTCTACCTCCTGCTTTTACAAAATTCAGAATTTTGTATACACTCTTTGTAGAAAATACACTCATTTTTCTTTTGAAAAGTACACCAAAAGTAGTTTTTATGGTAAGCAGGTCTGTGTTAATGTAAGCAGATGATATAGATACTTTTAACATAGTTTACTAGTATTCCACTACGAACAATGCCTGTTTGCCACAGCGTGGTTTAAATGTTCTCGTTGGAGTACTCATGTAGAAAATACTCTCAGGGTAAACAGGTCTGGGTGCCAAAATGTCTGTGCAAAGACAGCCCCCACCAGTGCCGGTGATTTTGACACAAATTCAACAGGACTTACATGGTCAAGAACTGAAAGCTGAGGCCACCAAGACAGCAGGGTACGAAGGACCATAGAATTTGAGATCTTTCTTTTAAATGAGAGTCAGTGATGATTCTGTGGAGTTCCGTTTCGGCCCGAGACTGCGAGACAGTGTGATACTCTATGCCGGTGTCAGTCAGGCCCCAGAGGTACAGATGCCAGCAGTGATGGCCAGGAAATTTGAGCTGCACGTTATGTGGATGAAGTGCACATCATCCTGTCAGAGCTACAAAATTGTGTACGCTGTCCACTGCAAACTGCAGAGTTAGATCTGTATAGGTGAGGCATCCTGTGCACTTGCGACATGCATGTCTGAACACCTGGCTGACATTGGTCCCAACCATTTGCTCCACAGTTCAGTCATCCTCAATACAACATAACCATGTCGAAGTCCTGGTGCTTTGACAGTCATAGAGTTACAGTGACTGTTCATATTATCACTAATCCTGTCATTATCGTAAGTGGTAGTAGTAGTAATAGGCTGTAAATAATTTTTTTCATAATAATTCTTATTAGCATTATCATTGTTTCTATCATCATCATTATCATTATGATTTCTGTTATTGTTTGTACTGTTACTACTAGCATTAATATGTTTAGCATTAGTATCATTATCACTGATGTTATTACCATCATATCTGATGCAACTATTTGATTACTGTTATTACTTATAATATTATCATTATACATTTGAATTTTTCTTAGATTTCAGCCTACTGTCTTCCCATTTCATATATGAATACTATCATTATTTCATGATTATGATGATAATTATTATTAGAGCGATTTGTACATTTTTTTGGATTCTGTCTTTCCCATGATCTACATCCTCCCCCTCTCCTCCTTCCTCTCTTGTCTTGTGTTATTATCGTTATTATTATCATCATTATGATAATTATTATTATGACTTTATTATTGTCATCGTTACTATTGCCAATATAATTATTCTTTAACTATCCTTGAACCCCTCTTCTTTCTCCCCTTCTGTCAGTGTAGTATCAATACTGCAGTTACTAATATCATGTTTATTATTATTACTATATGGTGATACTGCCATAATTCCTAATGCTAAAAAAGTAGTGGTATTATTCTCTTTTTTTTATCATTATTGTTATTGTGATTACTTTATCCCTTATGATGTGCCCTCCCAGCAGCCTCATTTCCATTCCACATCTATTTTTATGCCCAAGTAGAGGAGTTAGTGACTGTCTGTTCATACTTGTGTATCATTTTCCTGAATGTTGTTTGTCTCTCCTGAGAAAGACCATAGAGGTTGAAATGAGTAGTGTTTGTTTTGTAATTTGGTTTTTTTTTTTTCGTCAGGTGATGCTGTAATTTTAGTTTTAATTTTGTTTCAATTGCTGCCTGCAGTCACGTAACTTTCAATCCAGTTTGACTTTTGTGATTCAAGTCTTCTCATTTTGGCATGTGTAGTTGGGGCCATTATGTGGTAGAAAGAGACTTTTAATTTTAATCCGATTATTGTGCCCTTTAAATAGGAGAACAAGAATCTCAGATTGATGTCTTGACATGAGTTGCTGTTTCCTTGCAGAAGCAAATGTCCGACAAGTGCTGCAGGATTCCCAGGCACCTGAGGATCCAGAACAGATGAAGTCAGCAAAGGACAAGATAAACAAGAATGGGTCACTGGTCATAATCGGCTCTGATAGAAGTCAGAGGTTGAGGTTGAGTCGATCGCTCTTAACCTACTATAGCAGGCAACACTACAAACCGTTAATAATTCATGACATTAGAGAATGGGACAAAATAAAAGAACGGGTTCAGGATCACATTGTACTGATGGATGATGTTCTAGATGAAATTCAGAGGAGAAGGCTCAGTTGTCTGCACTGGACATGGTCGGCCCCAAACTCCCCTTCAGGTAGCCTGCAGTCAGCAGCGTGTGGAAGTGTGTCTGTGCATTGCTAGATATTGATTCAGCATGTGTAGAACAGTTCACTGAGGATGACAAGCTGTGTGTGAATGATATGTTGCATAAAACAGGCCATGTCATGTCAGTTCAAGATGTCATGGGAAGGCTTTTGAATTCAGGGAGCTGATGTCCACTTTGTGGGATGGTGGAAGGTGAGAACAGCTCTGCACTTAGCCTGCAGAGAGAAACCAGATAGACATTGTTTAGCTTTCTTTTCAAGCACACATGCAAGGTGAACATTGTTGACAACCAACAGCGGACTCACCCCTCCAAACATATGCTGCTCAAGAAGGCCATGTAAGAATTGTGGAAAGACTCCTGTAGTATGGGGTGTGGAGTTGACAGCAGTTGACAAGAGGGTTTCTCACCTCGCCTTTTGCAACTCAGCCAGCGTCGTAATCGCCAATAATGTTGATACGCATCTTGCTGCAGAAAAATGTAGAGTGTCACCCTCCAATACTGAGAGTTCTGGGAAAACAACTCCTGCATGTTTCGGCCCACTGTGGGCATGTGCCCAACAGCACAGCTCTGATGTCCAAAGGGGCCACCGTTTGATGCCTGTTGACCACACCAAGTCCACACCACTTCCATCTGGCAGCAGAAACTTGTCAGGTAGATGTCCTGAAGACCTTGGGGGTAACTGCAGGTTCTGATAGTAATGCTTTCAGACCGGCATGGCTTCATCCACCCCCCTCTTCCATAAAGGTTTTTGCTCAGTCCATCCGAGGGTTCTGTGAAAATGCCTTTGCTGGATTTGGGAGCCCAGGGTGACAAACGGAACAACCAAATGACAGTCTGCGCTGCCATTCATTCTTTGCAGCACTGGTAGTGTTAACAATCATATAAGCTCGTTTGAGGAAGGGTGCGCCAGTGCATGCTGTTTTGACAAAAAATGAATACACACCACTGCCATGTAGCATGTACAGCTGGTCAGTTCTGGAGCTCTGAATTGCTATGGTGTCTCCAGTGAATATAGTAACATACATCTTAGAACCTGAAGCCAGAAATCAGTCGTAACACAGGACCTAGCATGAATGTCGCAAACGCAAACTGTCGAAACATCCCTCCAGTTTACAGTTAAAATTGAAATCAAGCAAAACACACAACTTGACATCATGTTTAAAACCGAACAAGCGAGATTCGCCCCTCCACCTGGCAGTTAAACCGTCACCTTATAGCTGTGTGGTGTATCTTGGCCTATTGGAGGGGATGTGGACCATCAGAATGACAATGGAACACAGCTCTGGCACGACCCCTGCCTACAGGACCATAGCCAATGTGGGCATTGCTTTGCTATACAGGAAGGCCAATACAGAAATACACAACTTTCCAGGGCTGCACACCGCTTCATGTTCTGCTCTTTTGGTCACAATTCCATTGTTCAGCTGCTCATCAACAAGAAAGCAGATGTCCTGGGGGGGGGGGCTGTATACCTCAGACAGCTCGTGCTCTTCACTGGTCATCTGAACGAGATCATGCTCAGATTGTCGAGGTACTTTGCAGAACGAAAGCAATCAGTGCTAGTGCCAATGCTGGACAAACTGCATTACATCTGGCATCTTCTGTGGCCATGTAATGTTATTGAAATACGTTACAAAAGGGGCTAACATTGATGCATCGACGACCAGTGGACTTCAGCGTTATTTTTTTGCTGTCACTTTGGTAACAGCCTGCTGTAGAAACTAACTTTTGCCTGCACAATTTCAGTCAGTGCAACTGATGGCAGGGAGTATATGCCCTTCATATTGGCCATTTTTATGGTCACCTGGAGGTTGTAAAGCTTCTTTGAAGAACACTGAGGAGATGTAAAGTGAATGAAAAGACCAGCAACAAAGGACACCTTTGCATGTGGCAATATTGGGTGGACACACTCCGATTGCTTTTAAGTTACTGGATGCAGGTGCAAGTACAAAAAGAAAAAGACAGTCCTTGGACAAACTGTTTTAACTTGGCCTTGCCAAAAAGGTTTGGAAGATATTGTGGAGAGATTACTGCTGGAGAAACCCAAAATCGGAAGTGGATATCAATGGATGTACGCCACTTCATTGTGCCAGCAGCTGAAGGCCATCAAAGAGTCACTCAAAATGCTGATCAGCGCAGGAGCAAATGTAAATGCTGTAGACCAGAGGTGGGCATCTTCCACTCCATTTCGCATCATTGGGTGGTCATGTTTGAAATTGTTCAAATGCTTATTAGAGCAAAAAGCAGATAAACATTGTTAGTTCTGTTGGTGTCACAGCTCTACATCTGGCTTCAGGAGCGGGTCATCATGCAGTAGCAGAGATGCTGATTAAAGCAAGAGCAAACGTGATGTTGCTGACAAATCTGGACAGCAGCCACTTCATTTGGCCCTCTTTGCCTCGGGGTGGTCATATCAAGATTGTTCAAACTCTCCTTGCAGCAAAAGTGTCAGGTCAATGCCGTTGATTCTGCACGGGGTTACAGCTCTACACCTGGCCTGTGAAACTGGGAGGACAAACATTGTTAATATTCTGCTTCAGCATGATGCCGATACAAACATCTGTGGGGGGGGGGGTACAAAAGCCGTTGGAACTCCATTGGTTGTTGCTTCTTGCTTTGGGTACCAGGGAGATCGTCAGGACTCTCCCTTGAACACAAAGCAGACGTCGGGCTATCAGGTGAGGGTCAGCTTCAACCTCTGTGTGTAGCTGCAGGCATGGGACACTTGGAACTTTGTGAAACTGCTGGTTTCAGCGTGGTGCTCAGGCTGCAAGATCAGATAAAGATGGTCTGACAGCATTGCACCATGCATCCCTCAACCGTGCATCCCTCCAAACCGTCAAGTTGAGGTTGTCCAGTATCTCTTGGAAAGTGGTTGCTGTGGTGGACGCAGGTGATAATCTGAAACGCACTCCCCTTTTTCTTTCCACTTTGAGAGGGAGTGTTGAAGTTACTAAACTCCTCTTGGAGCATGGTGCCAGTGCTACCTGGCAGTCTTCTGACAAGTCAACACCCCTGCATGCTGCCAGTCTTTCTGGCTCAATAGAGTGCGTGTCCACACTACTTGATCATGGTGCGAAAGTTGATGCAGAAAATGACCAGCATCAAAGACCACTTGACGTTGCCTGTAATAAAGGTTACAAGGAAATTGCTGAGTTACTTGTCCAGAAAGGGGCCAGTGTGAATGCTGGCGCTCGGGTGTCCTTTCACCACTTCATCATGCCAGTGGGAACGGGGCATTTAGAAGTGGTCAGATATTTTGTTGGCAAATGATGCTGATGTGGAGTCATTAGACGAACATGGCAGGAGTCCATTGCATCTGTCTTGTGGGAATGGTCATTCAGACATAGCCAGGTGTTTGTTGGCAAGGGGTGCTCAGATAGAAGCCAAGACATGGAAGTGTGACTGCTCTTCATGTAGCATGCTTCAAGGGACATCTGGATTGTGTGTCCACTCTTTTGGATCACCAAGCCCCCATTGATGCAGAAGATGGTAATCAGGCCACAGCTTTATATGTTGCATGCCAGGAAGGACATCTTGATATCGTTAAACTTCTCATTTCCAAAGGTGCTTCTATGGACATACATGACAGTGAAGAAAGTGCATTACACATAGCCTGCGCCTTAGGCAAAGGAGATGTGGTCAGGTGTCTTCTCTCAGCAGTACCGCTGTGTTGACACAGAAGCAGAAGTGTGAAATCCTTGACAGACCAGGGAAAAATCTGTGGAGACCCCTGCACGATGCATGTGTGGCTGGTGACAGTGGGGTTGTGGAGGCCCCTCATTCAGCATGGAGCAGACGTCAATCAGATGGCAGCAGGAGATATCTGTCCCTTGCATTTGGCATGTTATCACAACCGTGTAGAAATTGTCAGGCATCTCTGCAAGGCTGGGGCCAGAGCAGATGTGAAAAACAAAGACAATGAAACGCCTCTGGATATAGCAAAGAAGTTTGAATTTAGCGACATAGTGTCATGTCTTTCTGCCCCAACTGTGTGAAAGGCAGTGTGTTTTCATTTGGAGAAGCATGGACCTTGTTAGCTGTTACTGCTTAGATGTGGCATGATGTGTATGAGATAAAGATACATTTGAACCTCTTTTTTTTTCACCAATTCTTTTTGTGGAAGGAAGTCAGTATTTTTTTTTTTTACCTGTGTTCTATAATTTTTACCTACGTAAGGTTTTTTTTTTTTGTAAAACAAACACAATCATTTATTGAACATTATTAGATTATCTGCAAGCAGTTGTGTGTCAACCACCACATTGTGTTGTTAATTATGTGTTATTAAATTATTTGAAAAGAAAATAATAACATACAAGAAAAAAGAAAAAAAAAAAAGTAATTTTTGATTTCAGATTGTTTATAACCCAGCCAGTTGAGTTACATCAGGATTGACAGTTGTCATGTAGTGTAGGACAGACAAATGCAGAAAATTACATGTTCTGGTTTTATCAGTGGAAGCTCATGAAATCAAGACTGTTTGTCTACTTCCGTGAATTTCATATGTGTTGTTTTTGGGTGGTCTTCATTGGCGAAAGTGCCAGTTTGTAAGCGTCGACACATCATGTTTCACTGATGGATAGTGAAAAACAAATGGATGTTAAAGTTCAGAGCACTTATGCATCTTTTCGGAATGTCTTTTTTTTTTTTGTTTGCTTGTTTCTCTGATGTATTGTCTCTTTACAGTAATTCCAGGCATGGCATTACCGTCACTGTAGCAATTTTCATCATGGTCAGCCTTTTTGGTCCTTCAAAGTTGTCTCCTACACATCTTGCTTCAGCATGGACCCTTCGGTGTTGGAGGCGCTGCTTGCTTATAGCGTTGACACTTTTGGCTGTCACTGCTTTATGCACATTGTCAGTCATGGCTTCTCCAAGGTAGCCGCCAGACTCCCCATGGTCATTGTCCTGCTCGGTGGCGTTGCTCACCGCACCATGCTAGACACCTTGATGGCAGCTCCCAGAATGCTGGACACAAAAGATTTTCTCAGTGGCGCCTGCTCTTGATTGGTTTGGAGTGATGGGGTGGGCGGGGAAGAAGGACAATGAAAAAGGGTGGAAACAGCCAGCGAAAATAATCCATCAGGTTGCACCCAAGTCTTACCTCCTACGGATGGAAGGAGGTCAAGTAAGGGACAACAGAAGACACATCAAGCTGAGAGCACTTCGAGCAACTTTGCTGAACACAGAAGTTCTCCAGTACCTGTGGTCATTCCATACAGCTTACCTGTCATCAAGAATCCTACACCAGCTTCTGACCAGCGCCTTTCTTCTCTGCAATGCCACTGGATCACCAATACCCTCAACAACTGTCACAGCAGAGATGATTTCAGCCTACTGTGCGTTTTACAAGCTGATGGTGAGCTGTTCCTCCTGCTAGACTCAGGGGTTAACTGTTCATTATGCTGTGACTAGCAGTTGCAGATCACTTGTAGTTTGTTATATATCAGATCGAAAAGTTTTGCTGGTGACAGGAAAAGAGAGGATTCTGAATGCGGATAATTGCGAAAGATTTATATTAGTAGAAGAAGATGTGATTTGGAACCGTAATTTGAAGATTGAATCATATTTTGCAACTGAATATGCCTGGGACTTACCGATCAATTATGTTATGTAAGAACAATCCTTGCTGAGAGCCATTTATCTTCCGTTGTACTTATTACATCTGGAATGTGTAGTCTTATCTACCTTGTGTTGTGAACTGCCTTATTAAGTTGCTGTCATTATGTGCTTTAACGTGTGGGGTTGTTAAGTGTTGATCTCCTTTAAATAGAAAAAAAGAGCTATTTTTTATCACCTGCATAGGTGTTGTTTGATATTTACTGGTTTTGACTAAGACACTTGAGGCAACGTATAACAGTAATATCACCCCAGGGGCAACGTATAACAGTAATATCACCCCAGGGAATATTATCATTTGTACAATTTTGAATTGTTTTAGAAATGAGGTTTGAAAAAGTTTAGTGTGAAAGTATGATATATGTATCCTTGGGGAACAGAGGGGGAGGGGAGGGGAGGGGATGAAAACAAGAGCTCATTGTCACCAGGTTTTCATCTCCACCTAAATGTTGCATTGTAATACTTTGGGGGGGGGGGGGGGGGGGGGAATTTTTTTTTTTCCCCTTCCTGACGTTCTGTGTCCTGTCCCTGAGATTTGTATGCTAACTGGGTAAAGTAGGCTGTGTGCTCGTCCCATTTGAGCCATAACACGCTGAGCTAGTGTGGGTAGGGACTGGCTGGCGTCAAAAGTCTCACAGTTATAATGATTTTGATGAGGTTTGAACTTGATACCAAATTCCAGGGGCAACTCATGATGCTGGCTGCTGGTCACAGCAGTGATTGAATTGTTTGTAACAGTACCATACTCATCAAGGTTTTCCAGAAGAAATGAATTGTTAGAGATTTGGTAAATAGCTTTTTTCCTCTTGAGCATTAGCTTCAGTTGCCTTATATAACCTACTAAGCAGCTTTTGGGGGTCTGCTCTGGCTTCTGTGATGCAATTGTGTTTCGTTTTTTTTTTTACTCATGAAGTCATGAATGAAGTCATGGTCTGGAAAAAGCACAGAGAAACACAGGCAGGGGATTTGATACTGTGATCATGCCTTTCATTTTGGTAAGAAGTCATTCTGGGAGTGCTGGACTTTGTTCCTGAATTTTGGTTTTTAAACTTGATGCCTCTTTTTGACCAGTTTGGGGTCTGAAGATGGAAGTTGTTGTACCTACAAACTGATGCTAAATCGTATGTTGTTTCTTTCTTTCTTTCTTTTATTTTAACCTTAGTGTCAGCTCACTTGATTTCTTGGTGAATTTACTTTTCAGTTATTTGTCGGTTTCAAGTTGTTTGTCAGTGTTAGGATGTGAACATTTCTTATTTGGTTATCATTTACTTGTGCTTGTACATGTGTATATGCATATGCCTTTTCAATGCATTATTTTAAGTATGTGAAACCTGCATGTCAGATAAGCTTAGTTTAACTAAATCTACCTAAAATGATATTTTTCGGACAAAATGGTGCATTGTCATATTGTATCAAGTAGAAGGGTGTGTGTGTGTGTGTGTTGTGTGTGTGTGTGTGTGTGTTTGAACTTCATATTTAGGGTCAAGTTAAAAGGTGCTCAAAATGGATTTGTTTAGACAGCGCTTAGGTCTGGAGGAAGGACCCCACCCACCACCCTGCTCCCCCATTCCCAGAAAGGCAAAATGTTTGGATCAGTCAAACACACAGGCAGGCAGGCAGGTGCACACATGCATGCACATACGCATGCACACAAAACACACACACACACACACAGAACAATGCACAAAAGAACAAGTTGTTGGCTGTTCGTTATCCCAAATTTTCAGTGAGGGAAGGTTTTTTTTTTTTTTATATATATGTGTGTGTGTGTGCGTGTGTATATACATATATGTGTGTATGCATGGGTTGTGTGTATAAGCAGAATGATAAACTGAAATGTTTGAAGTATTAAACTGTGTTTTGAAGAAACCGTAAATGCCCTGCCCACTGTAGACATGTAAGTGTGAAGTATTGTGGTAGTTACAGTTTCATTAGATTACTGAATACGTTGCATTTGTTGTGAATTCTATGATGTGATGCTTTCAGTATAACTGATACATATGTAATGTGTGTGTGCATGCATGCATGTGTGTATGTGTATGAGCAGAACAATAAAGTGGAGTGTGTGAAATATTTAACTAACTGTTTTTAAGAAACTATAAATGCAGTGTTACTATAGACATGTAAGTGTGAAGTATTGTGGTAGTTACAGTTTTATTAGATTACTGAATATATTGCATTTGTTGTGAATTCTATGACATAATGTTTTTCAGCATAAGTGATATTTTAAGTTTATTCTCTGTTCACCTTTTGCAAATGAATGTCTTTGATGTTTACCTCCCGATCAATTTTTTAAGCCTTCTTTTTAAAAGTACTTTTGTTGTCCTTTTAGACGGTATGACTTTCCTTTTAGAAATGCTTGTTTTCAATTATTGTCAGTGTGAAAGACTTCCACTATACAGCATATTTGTATTTAGTGGACATGTCCAGAGGAATGTGAAGGTTTGTCCCTCTGTATTCTGATGTGAGGGCAAACTTAAAATTCTTCCTTTGGGAATGTAGCAGATGTGTTTTGTGTCACAGTTGAGTGAAGTGCATTGTTCACATTGCCAGTTTTGGAGATGGCCTTTCTGGATGCTTGTAATTTACATGTGTGCTAGTAAGTGAATTTTGCTTTAATGTTTTTTTTTATTTTATTTTATTTTTTTTTATTTTTGATGAAGGATTTTGAAAGAATTCTTATGTACTTTCTGCACCGTGATAATTCCAAGCTTTTGAGGAAAGGCTTGATCAAGGAGATGTGGCCCTGCTTTCAAACTGCTGTAGAACTAGTTTTTGTGTTGGTCACAACCTTTTCAGCAAAAGACTACCCCTGAACTCTTTTTTTTTATTGGATTTATTTTTTTTTTTTGCCCCTTCCATCTTGTGTATCATCACATATAACCTTTGTCTCCGAATTATCTTCTATATTAAAAGAAGAGAACCATCATTCCAGGCTATGAAATGCATAAACATGGTTTTGATGGAAAGAATACACCTTCACAAATGGTTATGAATGTTTCACCAGAATTATTCAGGATAGGGTAAGTCTAGTCTAGTCCCCTGTTTCATTTTTTTTGTACATTCTAGTCTCCGGTCTGTTCTAGTCTCTAAGAAACTTTGCCCCGCATAGTGGCAGCAGGTTTTCACACCACACACATATGGGGATAAATCAAGTACTAAATTAATAAATCACTTACACAGTGAAAGCAAATGGGTATGAATGTGTAAGAAAATATCTAAGGTGTGATGATGTAAGAAGATGGGTGATTTCAAAGAACTTGCTGGGACAGTCACATGTTAAGAATGCACACAGTTTTGTGAAGAGTTAATTCCCTTGTCTTGGTTCATTAGTAAGTCTGTTGGCAGAGACCTTGCATATAGTTTTTTGCAGCAAAATGCTGATTGCTTCCTTTAAACATGATTTCCATAGCTGTCAGCATGGCAGGGGTGATGCAAAGAAACAAGTGCAAAATTAGCTTTGTATGAAAAACGCAAACATGTTCAAAGCAAGGCTAAATAGTTGGACAAAATTTGGGTTTATTTTCCAGCCACATGGTCTCAACTGGCTGTCAAAACCACCAGTGCTGTCTCGATGTCATCAGATTGAGACTGACAATAAAGTTTTACAGGAACGATAATGCGAGTGGATAACCAAGTTTCAGTGGCTGGTATTGAACTCTCCAAACATGCTGTGCAAAATTTATAAACAGCAGAAGCTTTTCACTGTTTTTGTCACAGAAAGGATCGGAGACTTAAAATGATCAGCGTTTGTTCGCCATCAAAAAACGTAATGAGCACCAATTGTGTATGAGAGCTGGTTTTCAGTAGATTCAGTAGCCATTCCATGTTGGAGACCGTGATGGACACACTCAAGATCATAGTTGCAAAAAAAAAAATTACAGTGATGTTTCGTAAGACAGCAGACACCATATATAGACAGTCCAGATAAAATCTAATTTATTAAAAGGCTTTTTCTTCTTCAAAAATGAAAGTATGACATAATCCTTTGTGATGCCACCCACCCAGCCTTCCCTGAACTTGGTAGGGGTTTGACAACCTTCCACCCTTCCACTGAAATTGAAATTGGGTTTGAAAATTCTCAAATTTATAATGATATGAAACCTGTAATAGATATCATTTGAGGTCTTCTGGTATGAAGGAGCTTTGTATCAGCTCAGGTTGTATCTGCTCAGTGTTCAACAACGTTTTAGTACGTTTTTGCAGCATAAGATTCTCATCAGTATTTATACAATCAACACTGTATATTTGAATATGCAATACTGTACATTATATCATTTTGCAGATTGTGTTGTGTGTGTATGTATATATATATATCATAGATAGAGAGAGAGTGAGAAAGAGAGAGAATGATAGATCTAATTAGGTATACAGATGGAGATATTGTATGTGTCTGTTGGTGTAGAGAGAGAGGAGAGATCTTTCTGAGTTCAAGCTGATATGTTGCTCATACATCAACACTGCAAAGCTTGATTTCATTGCCACAGAATGAGATTTTGTGTCAATATTTGCATGAGAGTGCCTTAACACTTATCAGATATTTGATTCTGAGACATTTTTTTTTTTGAAACATGAATTATGTGCTTAATATATTTCTAGCACACCTGTCATTTTTATTTTCAGTTTTTAAAGACGGTTTTAGCTGTACAATTTTAAGAGTTTTTTTTCCCATAGTTATCTGGCAACTTTTTTTTTTTCTATAGTAATTTGTAATGAAATGTAATCTTTGTCCCAAGGGGGTCACTTGCTGTCATTCTGCTGTGCATATGGTGCATAGGCCTTATTCGTAATTTTGGCTTAGTTGTGTCATTGTTATCTGTATAATGATTTAGGTACTTTTTTTCGGCAATGTTCAAACAGTTTTGGCATCTGGAATCATGACTACAGGTTTCGTCGAGTCCTGATCGTTGAAGTCTGTTTTTATGTTTGTATATTTGCAATAAGGAACACCGTGTGAATAGATATTTGATTCTATTACTTTCATTTACATGTTGTTGGTTACTCGACACGTGGCTTGTACATGATTGATTCTTCCATTTCA
>JADBJO010025246.1:0-5000 GCA_016801955.1 Conus betulinus
TGTTTGAAGTGGACTGCATGAATAACTTGAAATCAAAGAATTGAAAATGAAAGACAACAAAAAAACAAACAGCCAAAAGAAACGCATCTACCAGGACATAACGATTATTCTGTGATTTCCCTGATATTGGATTTGGGTTCTGCGGTTCGTGACACGTGCTATGCCTGTCTCGTCAACATTGCAGTGCGAGTGCTGCACGAAAGCCGGACACCTCAAAGCCAAGCAAAAAACATGCATGACCAAATGATCATAAACTCCTTTCTTTCCTTCTCTTCTTGCCTCACTGCCTCCCTCCCTCCCTCCCCCCTCCCCCGTCCCCCCTCTCCCCCCCCTCTCTCTCTCTCTCTTTCTCTCTCTCTCTCTCTGAGATTACGGAAAATATCAAGTTTTCAAAAGGTATGCTGCTTTTAAAACTATGAATAAAGGAAAACGCGATATAAGAGTAATACAAATACCACAGCGAACGAACGAACGAACGCACGCACGCACGCACGCACACACACACACACACGCAAACATGCACGCACGCACGCACACACACACACACACACACACACACACACATATATATATATATATATATATATATATATATATAGAGAGAGAGAGAGAGAGAGAGAGAGAGATACTGGAGACTTTAATACTGAAAGCTACGCTTTCATACTATGGCAAGGATTTACGGCAATTGTGCATTCACAGTACACTTTCTTCAGTCCTTCTCATGAGTATCATGCATTTATGCCGTAAACAAACATGAATGGCACTTGTCATAATGGCAACACCCACACAGAAATACATTTCAACATCCAAAGGAAACTAACCTTTTTTTTCAATAAAACCAAAAGATCAGTATATGCGAGTATTGACAAAAATCATGTGGAACAAGAAGTGTATAAAGATCAGCCCAAACTTTATCTTTATCTCCTTAATCACTGAACATTTTAACACCAATAGAAAACAATGATTCTACAAGAATGAGCTGACTTCTTCCAACAACACACAGCCTTCACTTACTTCTAACAAGTCTACCCTGACAATGAAAGAATATTTCAGACTCAGGCTTTTTCATTAAACAATAGGTGCATGGCATTGCTTTCATCTTCTGCGTTGGTTTCCTATGCTTTACCGAGGGTACTCGGAAGAGAGAGAGAGGAGAGAGAGAGAGAGAGAGAGAGAGAGAGAGAGAGAGAGAGAGAGAGAGAGAGAGAGAGAGAGAGGACTGATTGATTGATTGATTAAAAAAAAAAACGTACGGAGCAAAAAAAAAAAGCTCCAAAATTGTTCCATTTTAATCAATCACAGTTGTGTGTACATTAAGGCGTATTCGCCAGCTTAAAACTCTGATGCCATTGAGTCGTCATGACCTTATAGAAACTGCAGTTAGCAGGCACATAAGGACTGTGACTGAATGGTTGTCCAGATGTTTACTAAACACACACGCACGCCCCTCCCCTCCCCTCCCTCCCCCCCCCCCAACACATACACACACTGACCGACTGAAAGCAATTTACTGTGAGAATAACTCAAAGTTTGTCCTGATATTTAAAAAAAGAACACGTAATGAAAAGAATGTCAACACTTTTTCTAATTAAAGAAAAGGAGCATAATTTCTCTCTCTCTCTCTCTCTCTCTCTCTCTTTCTCTCTCTCTCTCTCTCTCTCTCTCTCTCTCTCTCTCAGTCTGTCTCCCACACACACACACACGCGCTCTCGCGCGCGCGCAGGCACACACGCACACACACACACACACACACACACACACACACACACACACACACACACAAACACACACACAAACTATAGTGGTGGCAAAAACCACATTAGCTGGGTATTCAAAACGGTATTCAAGACGGTTTTAACGGCGAGCTGCCTTAATTCGAAGATCAGCCAGCCGCTAAAACCTTCATCCTAAATCTTACTGATTCATTTTTTGCAATCATTTCCATATAACGCCTGCGGTCTTCGACCGATTGGCCGAATAGGTATGGTGTAGCGCATATGAACTAATGTGCTTGTAGTGACACCTCCTTCATGAACCTGAAACTGAAACAGAACAACTGCACACAGACAACGCTGAAGCTTCACACAGTGTAGTGTCGTGATGTGCATGGAGAGGGTCACAGTGGGTATCACACTTTGTCATTGGATGTGTCACAGTGGGTATCACACTTTGTCATCGGATGTGTCACAGTGGGTATCATACTTTGGCATAGGAAAGTGTCCCAAACTCTGTGTCACAGAAAAGTGTATCCCACATTTTTTTTCATATGAAATGTCCCTCACACTTTGTCATAGGAAAGTGTCCCTCACATTTTCCCACGGGAAAACGCCCCTCACACTTTGTCATAGGAAAGCGTCCCTCACATTTTCCCCATGAAAAAACGCCCCTCACACTTTGTCATAGGAAAGTGTCCCCCACACTTTGTAATAGGAAAGTGTCCCTCACACTTTGTAACAGGAACGTATCCCTCACAGGCTGTCATAGGAAAGTATCCCTCACACTTTGTAACAGGAAAGTGTCCCTCACACTTTGTAACAGGAAAGTGTCCCTCACACTTTATAACAAGAAAGTGTCCCTCACAGTTTGTAAAAAAACAGGAACGTGTCCCTTACAGGTTGTCAAAGGAAAGTGTCCCTCACACTTTGTCATAGGAAAGTGTCCCTCACACTTTGTCATAGGAAAGTGTCCCTCACACTTTGTCATAGGAAAGTGTCCCTCACACTTTGTAATAGGAACGTGTCCCTTACAGGTTGTCATAGGAAAGTGTCCCTCACACTTTGTCATTGGAAAGTGTCCCTCTCACTTTGAATAGGAACGTGTCCCTCACATTTTGTAATAGGAAAGTGTCCCTCACATTCTGTAATAGGAAAGTGTCCCTCACACTTTGTAACAGGAATGTGTCCCTCACAGGCTGTCATAGGAAAGTGTCCCTCACACTTTGTAACAGGCATCGTCCCTCACACTTTGTAATAGGAAAGCGTCCCTCACACTTTGTAATAGGAAAGTGTCCCTCACACTTTGTCATAGGAAAGTGTCCCTCACACTTTATAATAGGAAAGTGTCCCTCACACTTTGTAATAGGAAAGCGTTCCTTACAGTTTGTCCAGAAAAAGTGTCTCTCACACTTTGTCACGAGAAAGTGTCCCTCACGATTTGTCATCAGAGACTTAATTCCAGTGAGTATCACGCTATCACATCAGAAAGTATCACGCATTCCTGTGAAACAGGAGGATCCTAAATTCATGGCACGAAACTGGTTTCTTCTCCCCTCTTCAATGGATTCAGAGATCTGAGTGCAAATCTTCCTGGTGAATTGACAAAAATGTGTTCTCTTGTGATCCCGACACACACAGCGTGTTCAATGCACATAAACATTAACTTCCCTAACAAGAGAAATGTCCGAACTGTTCGAAGTTGAGCTCTGAGATTATGCTACTGAAGCAAGTAAGCAAGATAAATGCAGACACCTATACAAACAAATACAAAAGATGTTGGTGGTGCCAGAACGTGTCAGCGGATTCTCCTTGGAGGAAAACACAACGAATCTATAATCAAGTTATACAATACAATATGATGTTTCCAAACAATGGGCTAACCTCAGGCTTAACATGATGGCAGTGTTTGAAATACTCATTCTAACAGCAGAAGCCTCCACCGTTCCCAGAAGGCATGCTGAAATGGCGAGCCTGCACCAGCCAGGCTCTGCATCAATTCACTGCTGTTTACAGACGGCTTTCAGTGACGAAGAACAGATACCTCCGAGGTACGCTACACTGTGAATGCTATTCCACCAAGACGCCTGTACATTTTCTGAAAAGAAGATGACGAATCCAAACGATGCGTAAGAATTTGGTGCTTGAAAATACAAGAAGCACATGGACTATTGAACATGTCCGCACGTTGTCTGTTACATTTGTCTTCGCTCGTAACACTTTAAGTAATAGAAAATTCTATTTTGTAAGTGGGTTCTTTTCTACTATGTTGCCCCCTGTGCTAAGTACATGGCTAGGATATTTGCAAACTTTAGGTTAATATTTTTTCTAATGACAGTATAATGTATATGAAAGAAAAAAATTAGTGTGGGGCTGCGATACTGATGATCAGATAATTATCAAAGTAAGATCCATATTTTCTATGAGCCTCACATCACTAACATTGCAGCTGTAATGTTCAAACTGAAGTCGCTACATTACAATGTAACCTTTGATCTTGATATTTTCATTCGTGTGGATACGATGAATAGATACATGTGTGTATAAATCATGAAATGAGTACATTCTTTTGGCTGTTAATATCTTATATTGTCTATGATGAAAGAAACATGTTACTACCGAACTGGATTGAGATGAGCAATTGGATACTCAAGGACTTCTCCATAGGATGCCCAAAAATCTTGCTATAGGATACCCAACAATTCGGCCGTAGGAATCCAAATGATTCTGCCATAGAAGACCCTAAAATCAGTCATAGGATATCCAACAATTCTGCCATAGGATACCATACATTTCTGCATGGAATATCCATGAAGTTGGCAATATGATGCCAAACAATAATGCTATGAGACACCATACCCTTCTGCAATAGGACACTAAACAGTTTCTGTCACAAGATATGCAACAAAAAATAGCATTAGTTCCCCAACAATTCTGCCCTAAAAGTTCTGCCATAGGACATCGAACAATTCTCAACTAGGATACGAACAATTCTGCCGTAGTACAACCATTAATTCTGCCATGGAAGACCCAAAACATCGACTATTGGACACCCATGAATTCGGCCATAGGATATTTAACAAGTAAGCAATGCAAACCCCAACAATTCCGCCGTAGGCTACCCAACATTTCTGTCATAGGATTCCGAACAATTCTGCGATAGGATAGGAAAAAATTCGACCGTAAGGTACTCACAAATTATGCCGTAGCATATTCAACAATTATGACATAGGATACTCGACAATTCGTCCATAGGATACCGAACAATTAAGCCATAGAATACCTCCA
>JADBJO010025246.1:15000-22500 GCA_016801955.1 Conus betulinus
TGCAGCTGTAAAAAGCTCAAAATGAAATAGCTATATTATGATGAAAATTTCGATTTTGATATTTTGGATAAGTTGCATAAATACATGTATAAACCATGGAAAGGGCACATTTCTTTTGCTCTTAATAGTTTCGTCTATGATGAAGAAACACCAGTGTACCCTACCGAACTGGATTGAACTGAGCGATAGGATACCCAGTAATTTTGCCAGATGATATCCACCTATTCTGCCATGGGATAGGATACCCAAATATTCTGCCAAAGGATATCCAACAATTTTGCCATAAGATACCCAACAATTCTGCCAGATAATATCCAACTATTCTGCTATAGGATACCCAAATATTCTGCCAAAGGATACCCAACGACTTTGCCATAAGATACCCAACAATTCTGCCCGACGATGTCCAACTATTCTGCCATAGAATGCCCAAATATTCTGCCAAAGGATACCCCCAACGACTTTGCCATAAGATACCCAACAAGTCTGCCTTATGATATCCAGCTATGAACTCAAACTCTCCGCAGACACTCGTGAGGAGGGAACATCGACACTGAGGTCAGCATCTCCGAGGATTTTTTCATTCTTCTGCCTATGACTGTGCTTTTTTTTTTTTTCCTCTGCTTTCCGTTCACGGCATCATTCTATTTCTAATCCACTATTTTCTGAAGCATTGCTCCTTTCTGGGGTCTTTTTTTTTTTTTTTTTTGCGTCTGCTTCCCTGTATTTTTCCTCAAACACCTTCAAATTTGGAGATGAAGCGCCAGATTCCTACCGTGAGAATTAATGAATGCTAATCTGTTTCTTATCCACTTCTTTCTTACGCATTCTTTTTTTTTTTTTTGTTTGTTTTGTTTGTTTGTTTTGTTTTTTTTTTTACGCATTCTCTCTTTCAAAATGATTTTGTCTGGTTATCTTATACTTTCTTTTTCTTCAAACGCCTGAATATTTCGGAGCTGAAGCGCCTGTTTTGTAACATAACAAATGATGGATACGATATTTCGGTCACTGGCAAAACTTTCTCCTTTCCCTAGTTTCCGTTTCTCTCCCTTGTTTCATTCTTATATTTGACTTTCGGCGTCATTAAAGGAATCCTTTGTTTTCCGACTGTTTTAATTTGGAACACACGCAATGTTGACATTCCCGTGAGTCAGCGGCGAAAGTCAATATTCAATCAGACGTACGTCTGGGTGAACTTCGACAGTTTTCTCTAATTGCGGTTGTAAATCTTGACCAGATGTTATTATTTCTTGCGTGGAGCGGTACAAATAGTGGAGCACAAGTAGACCTGACAAACTTGAAAATTGTGAAAACATCACTCCCTTATGCCAACCCATTCTCCCTTCCAAACGGATCTAATATCGGCAAATATACATGCGGTACGCAGATAAGATAAGAAACACACACACACACACACACACACACACACACACACACACACACACACACACACACACACACACATGTGCAAGTGCGCACGCGCGGGCATGCACACACACACACACACACACACGCGCGCGCGCGCAAGCACACGCACACAGTCACACACACACACACACACACACACACACACACACACACAGCGAGAGAGAGAGAGAGGAGAGAGAGAGAGAGAGAGAGAGAGAGAGAGAGGAGAAACAGAGAGACAGACAGACAGAGAGGCACAACTGCATGTATAAGTTCATAAGTTCACACACACACACACACACACACACACACACACACACACACACACACACGTGCTCGCACACAACAGCCCACCTCCTGAATCCCTGTTATTCTTCCAAAAATGATAAGCCTCAGTTCAGTCTCCATGCTTTCTTTCAAAGGGGTTTTTTAACTTCCGTTTACAGTCTTACTCTATGCATTTCTTTTTTTTTGTTTCGATCCACGCGTTTTGAATTCAGCAGAATGGCTGACGCCTATAGTAGCCTCGTCGTATTTGTCTTTGGGGATGTCAGTATTCAGCTGCCACGCCTTTCTTTCTTCGTTGACATAGTTTTTATCATTCACCCGCCAATATTTGACCCCTACACGTAGCTAGGTCTGAAACGACCGTGCTGTTTTTTTTTTTTGTTTGTTGTTTGTTTGTTTTTTTTTTTAATAGAAAAAAGTGCCAGAAAAAAATCTTGTTTCTTGCGGACAGTTTGCTTCATGCTGTTGTTTTTTTTTCTGTTGGGATTACCTTTCCCCGTCTGCATGTTTCCTTGCGCTCATCTTGCAAAGTGTTTCTTTCAGAGCAGGTTCTGTCCCTTTGATGTTGTTTTTAATCTCATTAAGGTAAGCTTCGCAAATGGCGCTCTTGATATCGATCAGCAGCTGTTGTTTTGCAGTCTTCTCATATCAGTCAGTTTTCCTTTCTTTGTTTCTTTCTGTTTGTTTTTCTTTACGGATTCATGATCTTTTTTCTCTCCTTTTTAATCTCGAGTGTTTCCGTGTTTCACACACACACACACACACACACACACACACACACACGCGCGCGCGCGCGCGCGCGCACGCGCGCGCACGCACGCACACATACGCGCGCGCTGCCCCAAATTTTGGCTTGTTTTTGTTCGATTGTTCGTTTGTTTGTTGTTTGTTTGTTTGTGTTTGCTAGCTTGTTTCCTGCCCATCGTATGGAATGCCTCCTCAGTGTCTTTACTGGCAACAGCTTCCCGCTGATTCCTCAGTCTGCTTACTACCATACCCTGCCTTGGCTCTTTCACAGGCTCAGCAGCAGCGTTTCACAGGGACCTAGGGATGGCTCGTTGCCAAAAGGGGCTACCCACCGGAAGAAGACCGGCACGTCCCACCATTTCACTGTCATCATGGTTCATGGTTTTTGCTTCCTCTCTTCTTCTTCTTCTTCTTCTTCTTCTTCTTCTTCTTCTTCTTCTTCTTCTTCTTCTTCTTCTTTCTCTTCTTCTTTCTTTCTTCTTCTTCTTCTTCTTCTTCTTCTTCTTCTTCTTCTTCTTCTTCTTCGTTCACTCAGATAGGATCCCCTGAAGCACTTACGAAGTTTGCAGTACGGCGGACGCCCTCCAGTGATCCATAAAGCTTTTCCCTCATCAGTGTGTTGGCAGGCCAGGTCTCTGCCCCTCAGCTTCTCATGTGTGGGACAGTCCTGCAAGGAAGGGGTTCCACCATCGTGGGGCTGTACCGCATGGGCAACTTGAAAAATCGCCAGTGCGGAATTTTGTGACCATGTGATGTCTCAGTTTGGCGTGCCCTGTCCTCTGTCTCACGATGCTCACTGGGTCTGATCTGGGCAGCGGGTGGCATGCTTCCTTCTTGTTGAAGTCTGGGTGCTGCACATGCCGGATTTTGTTCTGATTCTCGTCTGATTTCTGACTGCTGTTCTGCTGTTTATGTCTCTTATCAACATTATTATTATTATTGTTATGAGATCGTCTCAAACACACGCACACGTCTCTCTCTCTCTCTCTCTCTCTCTCTCTCTCTCTCTCTCTCTCTCTCTCTCTCTCTCTCTCTCACACACACACACACACACACACACACACACACACACACACACACACACACACACATTGTTCCAGAGAGAAGAGAGAGGGGGAGAGAGACTGATTTATGTTGTATCACCACCACAATGACCTTTATCTTTAACGGGTTTTCCTGACAATCATCAAATATCTCGAACTGTGGGCCTTCCAGTCTGATCTCATCCTAATCTCACAGACACCCCGAGTTTTATTTTTTTACTCACTGAGCCCTTTTTTTTTATTTAGTTGGGTCAAAACAACAAACAAACTAATAAATGAACTAACTTGAAGTCATTCAAGATGTTGGTAGAACCAATCATCGTGGAAAACGATAACATCGCTGGCTCCTGTTCAGGACCTCGTGGGTCTAGTTTCCACTAGAACCATTTATTTTATTTATTTGTGGGACTTTTCTGCCCGGACCAGCGACTACCCACAATCGATCTAGTTGCAAAGTGAGTTAATTGCAGGCGGAAATGTGAACAAATTTGAAAAATTATTGAGAAAGCTTCGCCGAAAAATGTTAACAGGCGAATCACAAGACAATACACGACGCGTTTCGACCTCTTAGGTCTTCTTCAGGCAAGAAACACAGCACTCAGGACAATCACTTATCTTCAACAACCATCTTCAACGCCGAATCGGAGGGAGACAACTGATTGCTCGATCATTTTCGTTGTCCTGAGTGTTGCGTTTCTTGTCTGAAGAAGACCTAAGAGGTCGAAACTCGTCGTGTTTTGTCTGGTGATTTGTTTGTTAACGTTTTTTTTTTTTTTTTTTTTTTTTTTCGGCGGAGCTTTATCATACTTTTTGAAATTTACCCACAACTGAGATTACTGTAGGCTCATTTCGGAAGGCTGAGACCACACAGTTGAATTTCATCCACCCTGCGGATGCGTCTCTGAGAACGCTGCTCAAATTTCCTGATGAAGACCGCAGGTGTCTGTATCTCTTTGACTTCGTTGCAAAGTGAGACGACTGCAGTTGGAAATTTAAACAAATTTGAAAAGCTAGTGAAGAAGCACCGCCAAAAACGTTGACAACCCATCGCAATTCAAAACACGACGCGTTTCGACCTCTTAGGTCTTCGTCAGGCAATCAACGCCTATCTTACCCCGAGTTGGATGAAGATAAGACTAGTGATCGCTCGTTTATTTTCGTTGCCCTGGTTGTTGTGCATCTTGCCTGAAGAAGACCTAAGCGGTCGAAACGCGTCGTATTTTTTCCTGTGATTTTTGTTTGTCAACGTCTTTTGGCGGTGCTTTATCAACATTTTTTTTTCAAAATTTCTGTGACTGAGTTAAAGCCAGGATGTTTATGACAATAAACGTAGGGTACAGCCCTGTCATGCAGTCTCAGACCCAAGAATGGACATCCATAGCATCATCTTCATCACTCTGAACCTTATCGATCAGCATTTATTTTTTTTTTTTTTAAGTCTCAAATTCTGTGGAAATTCTGGGCGACCTAAGTGTCAGTTACCTCCCCTACGTACAAGGCCTCGGTGTGAGTTTGTCGGGGTCACTGGCATCGGCAAATTCATGGGGACTTGCCGTTGGACGGACGTGGTGCTGCCCTCCGCAGGGACAGCTCACCTACGCCAGCACCTCGACCCAAGTAATTGCTGTCGTCAGCAAGGGGGGCTTATTAGGTGGTATCCTGCGTGTGTTACACCACCGAATTAACCCGACTTGACCTCGACTGCTCCCTGTGGATTGCCGGTGTTGGGGCTTGGGGCAGGATGGGTCAGTCTGTGACTGTGTGGACGGACGAGGAGTTGGAATCAATCAGCGACGTGGATGGAAAGTTGCTGAGGTGGCCCCCAAAAAAAAAAAAAAAAAAAAAAAAAACGGAAGTACTTCACAATGCTTTTGCTTCAGGTCATAGGCCACGATCGCAAATTTAATTTCAGCCCAAACACCAGAGAATCCATGTAGACGTTATCAATGTTCATGAAAGAAACCAGATATTAAGAAAGCATGAGCGTCACACACACACACACACACACACACACACACACACACACACACACACACACACACACACACAGAGGGAGACAGACAGACAGAGAGAGAGAGAGAGACAGAGAGACAGAGAGACAGACAGAGACAGAGAGAGAATCCAGTGCTTTGTTCGATAGGTTATATGTACACAGCACGTTGACTCAGACCTCTTGACTTTGTACGTATTGTCGCTTCTTTGTCCCTACAAGCAGACCCAAACAGCTAAGGAGATCAGCTGGAACCTTAGGTATGCATATCAATCATGTTATATGAAGTTATGTAGGAACCTTTTCCTGTAAAGGATCCTATTTTCTATCGGACCAGTCGTACATACTTTGTCAAATTCATTTTTACCGTCTGATTTTATACATACTAATTGTTGTACGTTTTAGTACATTTCCATTTCAAATTATCACATGTTATGCTTAATTACTACCTTCCGTTCTGTTGTTCCCTTTCTTCCTCTCTCTCTCTCTCTCTCTCTCTCTCTCTCTCTTCTCTTTTTTTTTTTCCCCCCCCCCCCCCCCCCCCCCCCCCCCCCCATTCCATCTCACGTTGCTAAATACCTTCTACGTATTTTCATGTCTTACGAAAAATGATTACATGTTGTGACTTGCTCTCTCTCTCTCTCTCTCTCTCTCTCTCTCTCTCTCTCTCTCTCTCTCTCTCTCTCTCTCTCTCTCTCTCTCTGTGCGTGCGTGCGTGCGTGCTTGTATGTGTGTGTTCAAAATTAGGTACGTACTTTGTCATTTTCATTTTACTGTCTGCTGTTATACATGCTAATTTTTGTATGTTGGGGTACATTTATAGATATTTCCCAAGCTCAGCCCACCTCCCACCCCCACTCTCCCCCTTCGTTATTGTTATTTTCATTTTTTTATCTAATTTTATTTGTTAGTTTATTATTGTTTATGTTATTATTATTATTTTTTTTATGTTAATTTAGGGCGAGGACTGGATGAAAAAAGTACGTCAGTGCTTATCTATTATCCTCGTAAATAAATTGTTGTGCAAAGATGTTGAACAGAACCCCGGGCGTGAAGATACATTTTGCAGTTAGTTTGACTCGAGATTTGCGCAAAACCATGCAGAGCTTTCATCTTCACTCATCACAACTGAACCGGCTGATTGAGAAAAATTCCAAGGGCAAGAACAATTTTACGCCACTTAAATTCAGAATTGGTTCCAACTGAAATCAAAAAGTGGAAGAAAACAGGGAAGAAATAACAGAGTTGCGGGATAATAGGGCTCACATTGTTGATCGACTTGACCGCCTAAAAGAAAAAACAGTCTCTTGAGATCGAGTAAAAAAAAAATGCACCATAAAATTTTAAGGCATCAATGGAACAGAAAAAAAGAAATGAGCTGTTCTGCGAGGATGTGGTGACGGATATTCTGAACTTCCATTCTGATGACCATGAGTGGGGTCCATCTGACATCGAACGTGCTTTCAGACTGGGAAGCCCTCATAAGAGCAACAAACCACGCCCACTCTTGGTACAGTTCTCCCGCTGGAGAGACAAGACGTACATTGTCAAGAACAGAAAACTTCGTGATGAACTCAGGCGAAACAACATCAGAGTGACAACAGACATCACAACAAGACAGCAAGAACAGTTGAATTTTCCATAGAGACCAGGGGAAAAAAACAGCCTACTTCTACAACGAAAGGCTGCATGTGAAAGACAGACAGCTAGCTTTCAGAAGGTACCCGTTTTCACACAGTCACCCAGTCTTACAGTTATCAAAACGCAGAAGATGACCAAAACTTCCTGTCATGTGACGATTGGCCACAACTGCTAAACTCTGGACGTGACTACCACAAGAAGGCACGAGATGATGGGAGACAAGAAAACCGGAGAAAAAACTGTGTTGGGGATACCAGGCAGCCATCGTTACCACTCCAGTTTTAATCATGAAGACTACAGACCAGGGACCCGGTAACAACCAGGAGTCAGAGGAAAGAAGAAGGTTCAGACGAGACGAAGGTAGAGATTTCAAACCTTTGCCTA
>JADBJO010025247.1:0-2500 GCA_016801955.1 Conus betulinus
AGAGATAGAGCGATAGAGAGATAGAGAGATTAGAGAGATATAGAGAGGAGAGAGAGAGAGAGAGGAGATAGAGAGAGACCGACATACGACAGCAGACAGAAAATTATATTAGGAGGGAGGGAAGGGGTTAGAGTTGACTTACCCACCTCACACCTACCCTGCGGTGCCACCCCCATAAGCAAAACGCCAACCACCTGCTCCTTTTCTTTTCTCTGATCCCCGATTGTTCAATGTCGATTATTCAGATATTTCTGAACCTCCCAATTATTAAGGCTTGTGCTGTTAGTTTATCTAAGAGAGAGAGAGAGAGAGAGAGAGAGAGGAGAGAGAGAGAGAGAAGAGAGAGAGTAGGGGGGGGGGTGCAGGTGGGGCGGGTGAGGTAGTGTGTGAGATGGTGGGAGTATCATCCCTCAAATTCCTCCACCACCCGCCCTTTCTCCATCCAATGGTTCAATGTCAAATTAATTTATCTATTCCCAACCTTCCAATTATTAAGGTTGTGCTGTAAGTTTAATACATCAATTTCATAGAGAGAGTATAGAGAGAGAGAGAGAGAGCGAGAGAGAGGCAGACCAGACAGACAGACAGACGACTGAAGACAGACAGAAACAGAGACAGAAAGACAGAGAAAGAAAGAGGACAGATGGAGGAGGGAGGGAGGGCGGAGATGGGTGAGTATAATCACTCAAAGACAAACACCACCCCTCTTTTCTCAATCAGGTGGTTCAATGTTAATAAATTTAACTATTTCCGAACCTCCCATCCCATTATCATGTTTGTGCTGCTAGTTCATCTAAAAGAGAGAAAGAGAGAGAATGAAGAGAGAGAGAGACAGACAGACAGACAGACAGAGAGACAGACAGAGAGAGAGAGAGAGGAGAGGGGGAGGGAAGGAGATATGGGGGAGTATTAGTTGATGAGAGTGGCAGAAAAGACGAAAATGACTGACATACAATTTTCAGAGGACAGGAATATAAGATACACCAAAAGAGAGCCTGACATCATCATGGCAGGCAGCAGTGCTGGACTATCGTGATAAAGGGCATGTTGATCACCAGGTCTGTCAAAGGGTCTGCTTTTCATTGTCACTCCTACAACGTTTCATAACCATTGGCCGTAGGAGACTGCAGTTGTACCCTTGTAACAGTGTTTACCACAGGTGGAGATGGGGGAGCAGAAGGCCAGTCCTTCCTGTGAAATGGATAGGTTCCCTGCAGACAGTTTTAAGTGCCAGCGGCCCCCCTTATTGCTGGGCCTCCCTCTTGCGGCGGTCTCCCAGTGTTGTCTGCTGGCTGTTACAGTGATGAGTGTGTTGGCCAAGTGTCTGCATCACTGGTATCATGCTTGGCTCCTGGGAGTACAGCAAATTAGAAGCCTTAAATAGTTGTTTCCTCTACAATTGTTTGTCTGTCTTGTTGGCTATTTTTCTCTCATGAATTAACCTCCTGCCCATTGTCCTTTCCTCTCACAGTCATCTTCAGCCACTACTGCTTACTGCTTACAAGGCGAATGACACAGAAACAATGAAAGACACACGGGGATATGGAGATTTGAATGTGCAGAAGAGAGAGAGAGAGAGAGAGAGAAGAGAGAGAGAGAGAGAGAGAGAGAGAGAGAGACGAGAGAGAGAGAGAGAGAGAGAGAGAGAGAAATCATGTGTATCTCTCTGTATGCGCGAATTTCATGTCCGTCTCACATGCATATGTGTGGGATGAATATCTCATGTATGTGCATGCGGATGTGTGTGTGTCTCTCTCTGTCTCTGTCTCTCTCTGCCTCAGTCTCTCTCTCTCTCTCTCTCTCTCTCTCTCTCTCTCTCTCTCTCTCTCTCCTCATTCTCTTCTTTTTCTTCCTCCTCCTCCCACCCCACCCAACCCCTTCTTCCTGCTACTACTACTACTACTACTACTACTACTACTACTACTACTATTACTACTACACTGCTGCTGGCTGCTGCTGCTGCTAACAACAACAACAACAACAACAACAACAACAACAACAACAGTAATAATATAACAATAATAATAATAATAATGGTGATAAGAATAACACCAACAAAAAAAGTCACTCAAATTCTGTGGCCCTTCATGCCCTGCTCTCATGGTGACCTCCAATTTCGATGTCCCCTCCACGTCTGTGGCCTTGGTTTTGGTTCCGTCCGGGTCACGGTATCGGCGAGTCCATGGGGGCTGTCGTTGGACGGGCGTGGTGGCGCCCTCCGGAGGGAGAGCTCACTCCCTGCCGGCTCCGCGACTAAGCAATTATTGTCGTCAGTAGGGGGCTTAGTAGTGGTGTCCTGCGTATGTTAGATCAGAACAGGCGCCACTGAACCACACTGAAGTGACTCGGCGGCAGTGCAGTGTCTCCTCCGGTGGGTTGCCTCTTGACGACTTGACATTGACTGCTCCCTGTGGATTGCCGTGCCGGGCTGTGGCGGGGCAGACCGGGGCGACACTGTGGCTGTGGAGGGGTGTCGGAATGAGCGGGCGTGGGTGCACTG
>JADBJO010025247.1:10000-24034 GCA_016801955.1 Conus betulinus
AAATGTGCCACATGTTACAGAAGAACTAGGTACAATTTGTTTTTCACATTGTAACGTCAACCAGTGATACAGTGTTGAAAAAAGAAAGAATGGGGATTGGACAGAATCAGGTTGATTTCCCGTTGTGCTTATTTTCATACCGAGGTAAGTGACTACGGCACTACGAATGACCATGTCATGTAATTCAACGCTTGATAACTTGATTTTGTGTTCTTCTGTGGGGAGTGGACAACTTTCTATTTGATTAAAAAAAAAAAGCTTGTTGTACTTTTTGTGCTGTCGTGACTAAAGAGAGTAATAGGCAATGTCACGTGGTACCACCACCACAACAAACAGCTTTCATGGGTGAAGCTTGAAAGTACTGCACACACACATGCACACACACACACACACACACCACGCACGCACGCACGCACGCACGCACACACAAGCACGCACGCACGCACGCACGCCCGCACGCACACACACACACACACACACACACAACCACACACACACACACACACACACACACTGGCGCACACAGGTGCACAGAGATAGAGAGAGAGAGAGAGAGAGGAGACAGATATGAGAGAGAGACGGAGAGAGAGTTCGAGAGATGAGGCGATGAGAGAGAGAGAGGAGATGACGCTTGAGGAGAGAGGGGAGAGAGAGAGAGGATAGAGAGAGGAGGATCAGAGAGAGAGAGAGTAGGATTACAGAGAGGTCTTGTTTACCCCTCCTGTAAAAGAGGAGAGAGAGGGGAGAAGAGAGGAGATAGGAGAGAGGGATGAGGAGAGAGAGAGAATACAGGGGTGAGGAGAGAGGAGAGGGGGGGGAGCTTGGAGACGAGACACACGAGACCGGACCCCCCGGCCTGTGTGTGCGATGAGAGCGACATATCCGAGCGAGAGAGAGGAAATAGATTACCATTGACGAGAGAGAGGACGGATCAGTCCTATAATTAATCCATTTCTAATCAGGGGTACAAACAAACTAAGGTATTACAGAATTTCTTCGTTTAAACCCTCTGTAAAAATACACAGCAAGCTGCTTCACTATTTTATCATTTGTCGATGACATTAACAAAATTAATCTGAATAGTGAAGGATGCATATAGTATTTGGATGGAATACACTGTTGTCTAAGATCGCTTAGTTCTGGGCATGAAAGAACAAAATGAACTTCATTTTCTTGAGATTCCTGACATAATGGACAAACAGTCACACGATCGTTTAAATGTCTGTAACGCTGTAGAGAGAGAGAGAGAGAGAGAGAGAGGTCCAGCATTCTAGACGGGACTGGATCGAGGAGTCTTACCTCATGGTGCTGTTCATTTCCCCGATTCCGGGAAAAGAGTTACTGCTCTTGATTCTCTTGGAGACCTCATGATGATCGAGTTTCTTCTCCTTTTGTACCGGACTGTGTCATTTCTTTTCTTCGAAACCTTTATCCCATGGGAAATGCTCCTGGGTAATGAACGAGTGGTTCGTGAATAACAAAGATTGAGTACCGTCGTATCCTCTCCCCCCGCCCATTCCCCCACTAGACAATGAAATCGCTAAGCCCTGAATAAAACATGTGATCATGCCAGAAGGAGGCCATTCCCGTCCTGTGTTTCCTGTTGACAATTGCTAAGGGTCATTTGGATCTTGAAATGGCAAATGAACATGTTCTATCAGCATACTAATCAGTAAATTGAGGTCGGCCAGGAGGTAGACACATAGCCACGATCCTGAACTGGACAGCTGTGGATAATTATTCATGGAATTTTCTGTTCTCCTTAACTCATTTTTTTTCTCCTTCGTCTTCATGTTTCTCTGCTACGTTTTAAAACAAAGGCGAAAATACCAACACAGTCTTGTGCACGTCAGTGCGCCTTCTTTTGTTAACGTATAGAAAACATTTATGAAAACATGCGGCGGCCATTTAGATCGTGCGCCAAATATGAGAAGATAAGTGGTTTCTCTTTCTTCGTTTTCACTGTCCTGGATGTTGGTTTTTTTTGCCTGAAGAAGACCCAAGAGGTCGAAATGCATTGTGTCTTGTCATGTACGTTGTGTGTCTATGTCCTTGGCGGTAACTAACCCCCTCTCTTTCTAAATTATGTATGAAAACGAGAAAGAAACTAAAGAAGTATTAAAGAATTGACGAGGCTTATTTTGTTGTCGCCCAGAGGATTTCACATCGTCCTTTCAGGACCAAAGACGAGAGAGAGAGAGAGAGAGAGAGAGAGAGAGAGAGAGAGAGAGAGAGAACTGGCAAAAAGTTAAGGGCCATTGCCAACGGTGTCTCCCAGACCAAAAACACTACAGCCAATGTTAAGAAGAACGGACGCAAAATCTTCCAAATTTATTCAAGAACAAATTCATTGGACCATTGCACGAAATCAACAAATCAAACGCAGACAGTGGGCTGTAATGTCCAATCACCCTTCCTCAGGATCGTCACATAAGCCACAACTGAAAACTGCACCATTCAGTACTGAGTGTAGCCACCGTTTGCCGCCAGGCAAGCGGCACAACGTCGATGCATGGAGTCCACCAGGGTCCGAAGAGTGTCCCTCGGTATGGCCTGCCACTCCTGCTGCAGAAAGAGAGTGAGCTGGGCCACGTCAAACGGCGGGGGGTGGTGTGGGCTACCCGCCATCCAAGGACATCCCAGAGGTGCTCAGTTGGAGCCAGATCGGGTCAGCGAGATGGCCACTGCATCCGGATGATCCCCTCTTGCTGCAGATGATCGTCCACGACACGGGCTCGGTGTGGACGGGCGTTGTCATCTTGGAAAACAGCAGCGTTTACCATGGCCTGAAGGGTGGGCTGGATCAGGGGCCTCACAATCTCGTCACGGTACCGCACCCCTGTCAGCATGCCTTGAATGACGTACAGGGGAGTTCTGTCTTGACGACTGAAGCCACCCCAGACCATCACAGAACCCCCTCCGTAACGATCCACCTCACGAACTGTGGCGTCAGCAAAACGTTCTCCTGGCCTTCGCCACACTCAGGTCCTGCCGTCATTGAATGCCAAGGTGAAGCGGGGACTCATCTGTGAATAGCACTCGAGACCATTGCTGCCTCGTCCGGCGAACGTGATGATGACACCAGTCTGCTCATGCTCTGCGGTGAGCTGGAGTAAGTGGTACTTGGACTGCTGGTCTCCGGGATGACAGCCCGAACTCGTGCAAACGGTTACAACTGTCCTTCTACTGACATTGACATTTGCAGCCTGCAGGAGCTCACGCCTTAAGGTGATGAGGTGACAGTCCGATTGCGTAGGGCAGACAGCAGGAGGAATCGGTCAGCATGTCTGTCGGTACACCGAGGACGGCCTGATCGTGGCCGATCCTGCACGCTGCCAGTGGCCTGAAACCTCTCTACAAGACGTTGGATGGTGGAATGGGACACGTTCAGACGCCTAGCCACCTTGCGGCCAGAAATCCCTTCGTCAATCAACGCTAAGACACGTCCACGATCGGCAGGGTCCAGTCTTTGCCTTGTGCCATGCTTTTTGGGCTGGCGTAGACGACCGTTCTGTTTACAAATTTGTGGCCAATGGCGTCTGATCTGTGTTCATGAACGAGGTGCCATGCACGTGCATCATGATTGACCACGAGCATTTCGCCCTTTTTTTCAAACTCACATGCTCCCACAGGCACCCGTTTTACCGTTTTACGTGGTTTCCGCACGTGCAGCTGCGCTCCATCAAGTACCGCAGTGGGTTTTTAGGTGTTGTGATCTGTTAAGGAACATCTGTTCAATATGTCTAAGCAAGTTTGGGTCATTGTGACTTCGTTTCAAGCCTATTATTTACACACTCAGACACTAACGTCAAAATGACAGGTGGCCCTTAACTTTTTTTGCCAGTAGTATATATTCTCTGCCATGTTTCATCCTGAATAAAGCAATAACATGTCTTTAAACATTTGGTCAAACATGTGTTCTCAAATTGGGCATCTTTCAACTGAGTGTGTGTGTGTGTGTGTGTGTGTGTGGAGGGGGGGGGGGGGGTGTCTGTGGGTGTGCGTGTGTGCGTGCGTGCGTGCGTGTGTGTGTGTGTGGTGTGTGTGTGTGTGTGTGTGTGTGTGTGTGTGTGTGTGAACCCCAATGTCCTCTATCTGGCGTTGTTCCTGCATCTTTTATTCTGGTTGCACCATACTCACCCGCACAAGTGCTAGATCTTCGTCCCCCTGTCAGGCAGCTTTTTGCTCTGAACCCTGTGAAACCGGGTATTGTCAGAAACTGGTCAATCGATCGACCATTTTCGACCATCCATTGTGTTATGAGTTTGATGTTGAAATTTGGCACTGCCAGACTGAGTGTGTTTTCATTCAACTGTAAAAACAAAACCTGTTTCAACTCCACAAAGTAAGACATGACACTGTCCAGTGGGTTCCCTTAAAGAACTCTTCAGTAATGACGCTGCAGATATAATACCAGATTTTTTTTATCCAGGACAGTATATATCATTTTATAAAATCATACATGATCGAGAATAAACGTTTTCATCTGATTTCTTGACAATTAATAGTAAATTGGTCTTTTAACCCATGATTTTCCCTTTTTTTTCTTTATGCCATCTTCTTTTGCAAATCTCACTATGATTACTGCCCTGACATGGCTGAACTGAAGGGAACGTATGGACAAGGGAAACACACACACACACACACACACACACACACACACACACACACTGATCTAAACCAACATGGCAAACGAATGCCCAAGCAAAAGAGCCCCATCAAGGCACAACACGTGGAATGAACACAAGAGAATGGGAATATTGCTTTCCATCACACTTCACACTTTTAGAATGATGACACTAATGTTCACAGATAGCAACTATCTGAGTAACAACATTGAGTGCCAGCTTCTATCATTCCGAAAGGACGAAAAAACTTGAATCCCAAAACAACAGCTGGTGCTAACGCCGCAGAGAATACGAAGGAAGAGCGCGTCATGCTCTTTGATATGTGCTTTTTGAAGTGCTGTGGACCCTTTAGAGAAATGAGCTAATGGCATAGATCTGTTCGAAGCATGTATCTTCAAACTTTGTTCTCTCTCTCTCTCTCTCTCTCTCTCTCTGTCTCTCTCTCTCTCTCTCTCTCTCTCTCTCTCTCTCTCTCTCTGTCTGTCTGTCTCCTCTCTCTCTCTCTCTCTCTCTCTCTCTCTCTCTCTCTCCATGACAGAGAGAGAAAGGGAGGGGGAATGTGAAAGAGAGAGACAAAGAAAGTGTGTGTGTGTGTGGGGGGGGGGGGGGGAGGGTGGAGGAAGGGAGGCAGGGGGATGGGAAATATCAGTTGATGAGGTGGCAGAAAGACGAAAGAACTGACGTATAATTTTCAGAGGGCAGGAATATAGGACACCAAAAGAACACACGACATCTTCATGGCAGGCAGCAGTGCTGGACTATGGTGATAAAGGGGCATGTTGAGCACCAGGCCTGTCAAAGGGTCTGCTTCATTGTCACTACAACGTTCATAACCATCAGCCGTAGAGACTGCAGGGTACCCTGTACAATGTTTACCATGGTGGAGATGGGGAGCAGAGGCCAGTCCTTCCTGTGAAATGGATAGTTCCCTGCAGACAGTGTATTGCTGGGCCAGCGGCGTCCCCAGAGTTGTCTGTGGCTGTTACAGTGATGAGTGTGTTGGGCCAAGTGTCTGGCATTGCTGGCAGCGTGCTTGGCTCCTGGGAGAAGAGGCAATTAGAAGCCTCAAATTGTTGTCTCTGTTGATTGATTTTCTGTGATTTCTCTCTCTCTCTCTCTCTCTCTCTCTCTCTCTCTCTCTCTCTCTCTCTCTCTCTCTCTCTCTCTCTCCAAACAGGAAAACAAATTCGCTTTCTATTTGTTAAACTTTTTTTTTTTTTTTTTTTTTTTCGCTGTCCCAACTTCTGCGCCACCTCAGAGGCAGTGCACCCGCGCCGCTCATTCCGACACCCCATCCACAGCCACAGCCCGGCTGGTCCCACCACAGCCCCGGCACCAGCAATCCACAGGGAGTAGTCAATGTCAAGTCGTCAGCAGGACGCCACCTACTAAGCCCCCTACTGACGACAATAATTGCTTAGTCGCGGAGCCGGCGTGAGTGAGCTCTCCCCCGGAGGGCGCCACCACGTCCGTCCAACGACAGCCCCCATGGACTCGCCGATACCGGTGACCCCGACGGAACCAAACCAAGGCCACAGACGTGGAGAAGACATCGAAACTGAGGTCACCATGAGAGCAGGGCATGAAGGGCCACAGAATTTGAACTTTTTTTTTTTTTTTTTTTTTTATTTTAATGCTGATCGATGAGAATGAGGATGATGAAGATGATGCTACGGATTTCCATTTCGGTCTGAGAGACTACATGACAGGGCTGTACTCTACGCTTCCTTTCATAATATATCCCGGCGTCAACCAGGCCGAGAGATACAGGCACCTGCAGTGTTGGTCAGGAAATTTGAGGCACACACTCTCAGAGACGCATCCATTAAGTGGATGAAACTCGACTGTGTGGTCCCAGTCTTCCAACTGAGTCCGCAGCAAACTCAACTCTGGGTAGGAGCCGGTCGGGGGAAGAAAAACCCACATGACCCTGATGGGATTCGAACCCACGACCTCCCAGCCGGGTGTCCGCGACGCTAACCACTTCACCGTGGACACATTCAGGCCAGACTCGTAGTAAATGTGCTCCATGAGTCTCGACAGAAAAGGTAGCTCTGTCTGAGCAATACATGCAGAAAGATGCAAAGCATCATCATCATCATCATCATCATCATCATCATCATCATCGTCATCATCATCATCATCATCATCATCATCATCATCGCCGTCGTCGTCATAATCATCATCATCATCATTGTCACTACCAGACGTATTGTCGTTGTCGCTGTGACGTTTTGTTGTGCATTCAAAGGGGTGTGCGTACATTTGGGCACATGTGGGCTAAACTTGTACAAAATGTGCTGGATGGGTGACGACATGTCTGGGTAATACATGCAGAATGTAGCAGTGCAATAGCGCATTAAGAACATGTATATTTTACTGAACATTTTTATTTATTACATGACAAAGCTCGATAGGAATGAAAGAGGAACATACAATTCTCGTTGAAAAATAGCAGTGCTGGAGACGAAGAGCAGAACCACATCTGGTATTTTTTTGGAGGAAGGGGGGGGGGGGGGGGGGGGGGGGGGTGCATATAACAGCAATTAGTGCCATAGGAAAAAAAAAAACAGCTGTGGCTGAACAGACGTGCAGTTTCAGAAGAATCGTGTTGACCACTGCGGACTGACAGACCAGAAAATTCGACCGCGTGTTTTGAGTGCAGTGAAGTCATGGTATGTTGTTTATTGCCAAGCCGATCACGGGGGCCGTTTACGGGGCTTCCTGGACGGGACTCGATGGTGGAGACTTACATTTTTTCATTTCTCCGGCCATTGTCCGTGTGCCAGACAGTGGTTCCTGTCCCCCGGGCTCCCTGGGAAACTCCAGGCTGATGGAGTTGTCTGCTGTAAAACTCTAGAGATTACCCCCCCCCCTTCCCACTCTCCCTTTACACACCCCTCCTTTCCCCAGAGCTCCAACCCCACACCTCTTATCCCTCCCCTGTGTGCCCTTCTCTCTTCCGTTTCCTTTCACAACTGTTTCTGGAGAGCATAACAGCGGTTTATGGGTGACCCGAGTCTTGGTTAGTCACCGATACAATCATGTACTGACGCGACCACTGTTGTCCCGAGGAAAACATAGATTTCTTCTATCTTCTTCTTTCTTCTTCTTCTTCTTCTTCTTCTTCTTCTTCTTCTACCTTTTCTTCCACCCTGCAAAGTTACAATCGCACAGATTAGCATTATTCTTTTCCCCCCCCACCACCCCCCCCCCACCACCTCTGATTCCTAACCTTGTGTTATTGTCTCTATTCGTCCTCTTCTTCTTCTTCTCCTTCTTCTTCTTCTTTTTTTCTTTTTTTTCTTCTTCTTTCTTCTTCTTCTTCTATTCTTCTTCTTCTTCTTCTTAGTCTCTCCTCCTCCTTCTTCTTTCTTCTTCTTCTTCTTCTCTTCTTCTTCTTCTTCTTCTTCTCCTTCTCCTTCTCCTTTCTTATTCTTCTTCTTTCTTCTTCTCTTCTTCATCTTCTTCTTCTTCTTCTTCTTTCTTCTTCTTCTTCTCCTCCTTTTTTTTCTCTTCTTTCTCCTTCTTCCTTCTTCTTCTTCTTCTTCTTCGCTTCTGCCTTTTTTCCACCCTGCAAGTATAATAGCACAGATTAGCATTCTTTTTTTTTTCTCCCCCCCCCCCTCCCCTCCTCTAATTCCCAAACATCTCTTATTTACCTCCTCCTCTAATTCCCAGCTTTCCTTATTATCTCTAACTACTACTACTCTACTACTACTACTACTACTACTACTACTATACTACTACTACTACTACTACTACTACTACTATACTACTTCTTCTTCTTCTTCTTCTTCTTCTTCTTCTTATTCTTCTTAGTATTGCTCTTATTTCCGTTGTCTTTTTTCCGCCTCATATGTTTCCAGACTGTCTCATTCAACTGCATGTGCCAGCAAGCGACTGTGTCAGGAGACAGTGAAGCAGGGGAATCTAGTGCTTCCGTCATTAAAGTACGTGACGCCATGAGATTGAAGCAGGGAATTGGAGTGGTAAAATGATATGTTCATTAATTCACCATAAATGTCTATGGATCTGAGCCAGCATAAAATTGTGTTTGTTTTTGAGTGCAGGGTCTTTTTTTCCTGTCCGCTCAATATCCCTGCAATTATCTGATGAACACTGATCCGGAAGTATTGGACAGAATTTAATTGTGGAATTATGGATCCTGTAAGGTCGGATTGTTAACAGATGCAAACGTCCTTTACCTTGTTCTCTTTTCTCCTATTCCTCCTCCAACCGCTCCTCCTCTTTGTCTTTCCTCCTCCTTCCTTCTTCTTCCTCCTCTGCAGACCTGTAACTCCCATTTTTATTCCTCTTCTCCTCTTCTCCCCTCTCTCTCTTCTTTCTCTTCCTCCACACCCTCCGCCCTTCCTCCTCCTTCCTCCCTCTCTCTCTCATCATCTCTCACCCTCTTCTTCTTCCTGCTCCTCCCCTCCTTCTCTTTCTTCTCCTTCTCGTTCTCCACCTCCTCCTCCTTCTCCCTCCTCTCCTCTCCTCCTCCTCCTGTAAATCCAGTGAGAGTGAGTCAAGCTTTTGTTCCATACGGGTTATTTGATAAGAGTTGAACAATGAAATACGTACTTTGAGCCGGTAGCTTACGCTTTTGTAGTGTACCTAGAACCGTCTATTGAGTGTGACTGACGAAAGCATTTCGAAACTGCGCTCCTACGCACACGCTCGCACGAGCAAGCGAACTACCACATATCTACAGTATTCAAACCCAAGAGAGGCTCACCCATGGACGCAGGGCAACCATTTTGGTTTCACAGGGACAGATGTTGGCTGCAATATGTTGTCTCTTTTTTCATTTTTCTTTTTTTTTTTTTCCTCTTTTGCCTGTGTAGGTCGACGTTGAATTATTACACTAATCGCACATATGGATATACAGAATTGTCCGTGGAGGTTTAAAAAAAATAAATAAATAAAATAAAATTTTAAAAAATGAAGCAGCCAGCCAAGCAAAAGAGACATGACAGGATATGACCACGTACCGCTGAAATAAACAACCCTGGAATCCAGCAAGACAGTGATCCCTGATCCAGTCTTTTGCCTAACAGAATCATTGACTGATCACATTCTCCATTCAGAACCTTCCCATGCCCATGACATATGAAATTGCTCTTTACAACCTTCGAACATTCCTGTGTATGGTCGGTTTACAGCGCAGCACTAGCGATACTCAATTCCACATTGCACAGGACAAAGAAAGTGGGCCAACAAGAAAAGAGAGGGAAAAGAAGACAGAGTGTCAGTATGGGTGCGGGTGTTAATGGGGCAACAGAAGTAAGAACCACAAGAACGACGCCAGTGAGGACATGAGGGCTGGCACAGACTCAAATGGTCTGTATGCTGGCGGCTGTGGGACTACATGACTGAAATGGTGTGCATGCTGATGGCTGTGGGACCACATGACTGAAATGGTCTGTATGCTGGCGGCTGTGGGACTACATGACTGAAATGGTGTGTATGCTGGTGGCTGTGGGACCACATGACTGAAATGGTGTGCATGCCGATGGCTGTGGGACCACATGACTGAAATGGTGTGTATGCTGGGCGGCTGTGGGACTACATGAGTGAAATGGTGCGTATGCTGGTGGCTGTGGGACCACATGACTCAAATGGTGTGTATGCTGGTGGCTGTGGGACTTCATGACTGAAATGGTGTGTTGCTGGTGGCTGTGGGACTTCTTGACTGAAATGGTCTCTATGGTGGCGGCTGGTTGGAACTTCATGACTGAAATGGTGAGTATGCTGGTGGGTGTGGGACTTGTCATGACTGAAGCTTCAGGTGTGCACTTGGTTCATTGACGTTTAGGCATTAGTAGGAGAGAACATGATTCTGAAAAGGTCATTAGTGTGTGTGTGTGTGTGTGTGTGTGTGTGTGTTGTGTGTGTGTGTGTGTGTGTGTGTGTTGTAATTTATCTCAACTGGTGCCTCTGGCCTCGGAAAAATGATATAGGCGTGGAAATCTTCTTAGGTAAGGCTGCCTTGTAGATGCCCTTATCTCTTCATGCAGCCGTTTTCTATTATCCTCCTTTGAGTACTATTACTACTACTACTACTACTACACTACTACTACTACTACTACTACTCTCTCTCTCTCTCTCGATCTCTCTCGTCTCCTCTCTCCTCTCCTCTCTCTCCTCCTCTTCTCTCAGCATCTCTCTCCTCTCTCTCTCTCTCTCTCTCTCTCTCTCTGTTTTCAGTGTACCATGTGAAGTTGTCAGGACAAAAACAAATTTGGATTTCTTTAGGTCTTTTCATACCTTTTCAACTTTTCCTTTCCTCGTTTACAAACATCTAATATGAACATACATAAAAAAAGAACACTCATGTGCACATAAACATAGAAGCTTTCCCCCTTTTTCCAGTGTTCAAGAAAAAAGAACAGGAACAGAGGTAGAAAAGGGGAGGACGCAGGGAACAATATCACCCCAGGAAGAAATATGATACCCCACGTTTGTCTCGGCGGCGCAGGTGAAGCTAGCCTGCCCTCTGTCTTCTCGCGTGCCCCTGCTCATTCCACCCGCTGAGTTTTCACTGAATCGCGGCGGCTGACCCCTCACCCCCAGGAGGACCACCTGTCCACTTTGCCAATCTTCCAAGACTGTCTCCAAATGCCCCCCCCCTACGCAGTTCGTCTCCCCAACAGGCCACCACACACACGATACAACGGTTACACCACTGCCCTCTTCTGGACTGACTACAGGTTTTATTCCGCGCCATAGCAATGCCATTGTCTCCTGGGGCCCCCAAACCACGCACCCCGGCGGTCTTCACCCGAACTCCACCTTCCTCTCCCTTCCACACGACCCCCAACCCACTAGCTCTCACTACCACGGACAACACCACCTTTCCCATGCGGCGCCAAACCCTTGCGTTTCTCAAACTACGCACACCCCTCCTGCTAAGAAGAATCGGACCAAGGAGTCCGGACAAAAAAGGTGAACTGAAACTCGATAATAATGCCCTCCCCCCGTCTCTAACGGGACATCAAGAACAGTACCCAACTCCGTCGATCCCGGTAACTCTTGGGCCACATGAGGGGCACCATGACAGTTAACAAAACTTCCATCGAGGGAGTCCTGGCCCTCTTAGACATGCCGGGACTGGCTTCGTGCCAGATATAGCGAAAATACTCTCCTTTCAGTCCTTTGTTTGTCACCCACCCACCCCCCCCCCCCCCCCCCCCCCCCCTCTCTCCTTCCTCTCCTATCTCCTTCTCTTTTCTCTCTCTCTACTCTCTCTCTCTTGCATACACTGTGCCGACTGTTGGATGGTGACTCGCTGAGAAGCGAGTGACCAGCGCGCGTGTGTTGTGTGGTGTGGTGTGTGTGGAGCATGTGTGTGTGTGTCGTGTGTGAATCAGATCCCAGATGTTTCATTCACCTAGTGTGCTGTGCGCGCTGCGTTCAGGCATGTGCGGCGTACCCCCCCCCGGCGGGGTGAGAGCACGCGGAGCATGTGTGTCGTGGCGTGTGTGTGGCGCCCCATGTGTGTGTGTGTGTGTGTGCTGTGTGTGTGTGGGGTGCGTGAAGCGCGTGCGCGAGTGTGTTGCGTTTGCGGTGCTTGTAGTGTGGTGTGTGTGGTGCGTGCTGTGTTGTGTGTGTGTGTGTGTGTGTGTGTTGTGTGTGGTGTGTTTTGCGCGCCACGAATATGCATGACGATGAGGGGCTGGGTCGGTGTGATACGTTTCGGGTGCGGAGAGAGAGAGAGAGAGAGGAGGGAGAGAAGACGGAGAGGACTTGAGAGCGATGGAGAGACGAGAGACGCAGAGGAGAGGAGAGAGAGACGAGAAAACCAATAAAAGAAGCAGGATAGGACAGGGATCTCATAAGATTGTGGGAAATTATGTGTGTGTGGTTTTTTTTTTTTTTCTGCTTGTTTTAACATTTTTGTCAAGAGTTTCGACAGCCTCAGTAATTAGAAAAGATATGTGTATGATGGGTTATGGGTGATTGTTGTTATGCAGTAATTTCCCTTCGTCACAAATCTGTAACCTCTTTTGAGGGTTTAAAAGAAAGGTTTTGCACCGTAGTGCAAATACCGTGTAGACAGTCATCTCAGCAAAATAATTGTCTTCTCAGTGGGACGCTTGAGACTCTACAAAAGTCAGGCTTATTGAGCATTATCAGCAGACTTCTTGAAAGAACTCTTGACGTAGGAACACGGTGTACTTTCAGATTTTATATAGATAAAAGATGTTCTCATAGTATTTAGACCATAGAAAAAATCGAAAAAACGGACGAATTTTGTGTTTCTTTCAGTGGATTTTATGGACAAATTGAAACAGGGGTAGTCTTTGCACCACAGACCTTTGTGCATTGTTTTTCTGGGGCAGATAGACTTTTTTAACTCTAGATCGCGGTGGTAACAGTCGCTGTCCATGTGGGTCAGTGTCCTGCAGGCCTCTATACAGAATATGGAATGAACTAAAATTGGAATCATGAACGGCAAGGGAGGACATGACAGAGCAAATGCTGAGGAATAAATACCCAGACAAAAATGAAGTAATCATCAAGCGAAAAGGACACGTAAAAATACAAAACAAGTGAAAGTAAGATTTGTTGTTTGTATTCGGTCCTCAAACTTTTAAGAATGGTGACACCTAATGTTAACAGATATAAACTATCAGCACGTCAAGCAACATGAGTGCCAAAATTCTGTGATTCCAGAAAGGTTGAAAAAAACCTCGCCAATACCCAAACAACAGCTGGTGTTAGCCCCGCAGATGAACTACGCAAGGAAGAGCGCGGTCTGCTCTGTGATGTGTAGTTTTGTGACCATCAGTGCTGTGTGGAACCCATACTAGAGAAAATGAGCTCTGGCATCCGATCTGTTCGAAGCATTGCATCTTCCAAACTTGTGTCCACAAATCTTTGTCGTCTGTTGTTGTCAGTCTCTGTCTATTCTCATCTCCTCTCTCTCTCTCTCTCTCTCTTCTCTCTCTCTCTCCCCGCATCAGCCGACAAATAGAGGGAGCAGGGGGGGAGGGACGGGCAGGGGTAGGTGGAAATTGGAAGCAGAGGAGAGGGAGAGATGAGAGAGGGAGTAGGACGAGACGAGAAGCTTTGTGAGAAATCGGCACAAGGCGAGGGCAAGTGGAAGGTATTCACAAAGGATCGTTGAGATGAACCCACCAATACCGGCCCCAACAAGCACCACCAGCCATCTTTCCTTTTCTCCCACCGCCACCAACACCGCCCCCCCCACACCCCCCCCCACGCCACCCCCCCGACCCCGCCCCCCCGCCCACTGTGAATTGACTTATACTCTTTTTTGCATGCCCTTGGACCCTACTTCAATACACCAAGACGACAGGTCCCACCCACATATACCTGCTTAGGTGAGTTTTATTCTACGGGGTCACTTGAAAATTCCATGTCCATTAACATCTAAGTC